>CAJPIZ010001351.1:0-17104 GCA_905368565.1 Medioppia subpectinata | reverse complement strand
TTTTAATTGTATTATAATATAATTGTTAAATAATTGCATTTTATATAATTAGGAGCAAGAACCCCAATTTATAACCTGGCCGCAATTAATACCCGAGTTGTTGGAGCACTTATTGGTTTCTTTATCACCAGTTTGTGCAAAACATATAACATAACAAATGATAGGTTTTGGTTAATCGGACACAATTTGGGCGCACATACTATGGGTTTCGCAGGCAAACGACTTAAAAATCCGAAAGTGGCCCGCATTACAGCACTCGATCCGGCGGGTATTGAATGTTATAATATGTTTTACGTGATATTTGCTGCAATAATACGCTTTTAACATAGGAGTCGGTTTTCACACCATAAGCACATATTTACGTTTAGACCATTCGGACGCACAGATAGTGGATGTGATCCATACGGACGCCGCCCTCTCATATACGGAAGGCTTTGGAACGGCCGACACTTTGGGTCACTTAGACTTCTATCCAAACGGAGGTATCGTTTGATATGCTTATTAATATATAAATGTATAATTAAATTATTGTAATGGTATTCAGGTAGTTGGCAACCGGGATGTGTTGTATCTGATAGTGTGACCAGTAAATTGAGTACAATTACATCGGGCGAAGACATTAGTTGTTCGCACGCCAGGGCCTGTTTAATAATGAATAACCTTGGTATTATCTCATTTAAATAAAGTAAATTTTCTAAGTTGTTATAAATCTAGAAAAACCTGGAGACCATTGCAGTGCTGTTGCCTATCAGTGCGAACATTACAATACATTTCTAGAGGGCCGGTGCGCTAATTGTGCCGATAATAAATGCCAACCAATGGGTTTGAACCCGGATTATTGGACCGACAAGAAAATGAACGACTCGGCGGTTGACAGTAAATATTTTGTCAACACTCGATCCAAAGAAGAATATTGCTGTAAATAATGAGTTATTAACTAGAATTTTAACTAATTATTAAATTATTAACGAATGAACATTTAAACAGTACACCACTACCAAATGGGGTTTAATATTTCAAACACTTCTGATTCAACAACAGGTAGGTAATATTTTAATTTGCACTTTATTTAAACCAGGAAATGTATTTTTTCACAATATTAAAGTTATATAGTCTCATAGAATTTAAAAGAGTCTAAAAAATTTTAAGTTAATGGAGTACTAAAATTATTTTTAAACAAACTAAAAACATTTAAACGATGAAATATGCAAAAAAAATAAATAAAATAGACTTTATTAATTCTTGGGTAATAACAACTTGTCTTAAAGTTACTTAAAATGACTGAAATCTTGCTAAAACAATGATAAAAAAAAGTTAATAACAAAGTATATTAAAATTAGAGAAATAAATGATTGTTATGTAACATTTCTAATTTTAATTACATTTAATTTTTCTAATTATATAATATATTAATACAATAATACATTTACAGGGGATTTAATTATTACAATGAATACAACGGTCGGTAATAAAGTGCGAGAATTGAATTTCACACGAATTATGACAAAAACAATTCCCGGAAAAGTTCACACAATTTTGCTTACATTTGACTTTAAAGTGGAGAAAATTAATTCAATGGCTTTGGAGTGGAAACGATATAACGCATCTGAGAAACGTCGTCATAATAGGGGCTATAAATTGCAAATACCTGTCATTGAAATCTATTACATGAGTTCTATAAACGAGAGGTACAGTACAAACACTTACGATGTTTGATGTTTGATGTTTGAAATGTTTTAAAATGTTTTCAATTTAATGATATATTTATTTATGTATTTTGTTATGAATAGCATTAGAGACAAGTCTTCGGCCGTGTTTTGTCCAAAAGATGGTTCGGAGACCCGAATAGCGGCGAATACACAGGAAGTCCATTATATCGCTTGTAATTCGCATTTGAAACATAAATGTCGTGATCTGTCGGCCGAAGAACTAAAGCCATTGACATTCAAAGAGGACATCTATTCTGTGGATTATATGGGGAAATATCCAGTGTTTCATAAAATCCGAAACTCTATGTATTGAATTAAATAATTGTAATAACAAATTAAATTTATTCTGCTAATGTAATTCTAAATATAATTAAAATTTGTTGAAATGTACATTATTTATTATAGTCTGTTTTATTCTGAATAAAAATTACATATGGAAACAGAATCTGTTCATTTTGTTGGCCATAATTTGGCCATCAGGGTAACGTTGCCAAACATACAGTAACTTCCTGTATTATATTACAGAATAATACTTTCCTTTACATTAAAAAATACAGTAATAAATATTTTAAAGATAAGCTGTAATACAGAAAAATACAATAATTTTAGCAATTTTCTTATATTTATACAGGATTTTCAAAATACTATTTGGCTACGCTACATCAGGGTCAACTTTTATGAGACAATGGTATATGTCATGTATTTATTGAAACAATTTTTACTTGTATACAACAATACTGTTTACATTATAAACTTAATTATTTTTATTCTGAATATTACAATTAACAAATATTAGACTATATATTTATATTTACCTTATGTTATTAATAATTAATATATTACATTTCAATTAATTAAATATAATGTATACATCAATTTATCAATATCACGTCTGCATTTTAAATTGCAGCTCTTGTTGTATGCGTTAAGTCTATGAGAATTAATGAATACAATTGAGTACATTATGAAAATGAAGTTAAATTTGCTCATTTTGGTCGTTGCAGTGCATCGAGTATACAGTGATGAGGCAAAGGGGGCACCAATTAACGCCAATAACACTAATACGACGACAACAACAACAACAGCACAATCGCCGATAACAACGACAACAATAACAACAACACTATCGGCGATAACGACAACAAATAAAAGTAGTAATCCTTTAAAAATAGGCAAAAGTGAAAACTCGAACAGCACTGAGACCTCCATCTCAGAGACCGCACAAACTAAATCACGGATCAGCAAAATAAGTACAGTATTAATGACTACTAGATTTGTTAGATAAAGTTTGTATTAAATGATTACATTTCATATAAATTTGATTCACAGACACATTGTTTGCCATACATTAATCATTAATTTGAATTTTAAAAAAAAAACTTATTAGTTTATGGTAATCTCCAGGAAATTGCATTTAACTATACCACCTATTTTTAGCGGTTAATAGTTTTACCCCCAGACTCGGGATGTAAACCGATCATGTATTGGGGGTCAGTTTACCAAAAGTTTATTTTAACTATATTTAACTATTTGAGGCGTTCGTAACTATTTGAACGTTTATTACCTTATACGTAACTATTTGATACATTTTTCAAGTTTTTGGTATATTTTAGCATAAAACACAAATAAAATTACAACTTAATTTACATTTGTAAGTTAGAAAATAATTAAATAGAGTAACCTATGATAAATGTAAAGGTTATTATAAAATATTGCAATAATTTATCATTCAAAGCGATGGTATGACCAAAATTATAAGTTGTATGTATTCAGGGTTTTGACCAAAATAATTAAAAACATTCTTAACAATAGTTAATTTAGTTAAATACAAGTGATTTAACTTAAAAACAGTTATATTTAATGTATTAAAGAGTGCAACTGACATTTGGTGACATTTTATATAATTTAAAATTTTATTTTGTCAAATTATAAGTAACTATTTGAGTAACTATTTGGGGTGTTTTTCGCAACTATTATAGTGACTATTTGGGGTCTTATATTTAACTATAATGCAATGCTCTGGTAATCTCTGTACAGGTAATACAACGTCAGTCAACGCCAATAGTGGTCAAAGCGATGACAACAACACAGAAGGGAACGACCGAACACTCCAGTCGTTTGACAGTTCAAGCATTGATGTCGCGAAACCGGAGCCCAAAGAAATTGGAGGATTTTTCAATAAATTTAAAAGTTTGCATTCAATTCATAACTCAATCATTGATTCCAATAGAGTATTAAATTATTTTAATTATTTATTTAAATGATCAGAATATCAGGATATGTTAGCCAAAAGTTGTTTCCGAGATATCGGCTGTTTTTCCCCAGACGAAAGCAACGGAACGGCGCGTACTTTGCCATTGTTGCCGATGTCACCCGACTCTATAGACCCGGTGTTTCACATGTACACTCAGGAGCACCGGACGATTCCCAGGAACTATAGCTATAACGCCACTGCAGACCAACTCCGGTACAGCACTTTCAACGCCTCCCTTAGAACCGCATTCATTGTCCACGGATTTAAAAGCGGATATTCCGTGTGGTTAGAGGTATTCAAGCATTCATTTAATTTATATCAATAATATTTTTAATGTTATTTGAATTTTAAAATTAATTTGTTTCAGAATATGAAAGATTTTATATTCTATAAAAGCAACGATCAATTCAATGTTGTGGTCGTTATTTGGGAAAAAGGTTTATTATTTTAATTGTATTATAATATGATTGTTAAATAATTGCATTTTATATAATTAGGAGCGAAAACACCACGTTATAGCCAAGCCGCGATTAATACCCGAGTTGTTGGAGCACTCATTGGTTTTTTTATCAACACTTTGGGCAATACATATAACATAACAAATGATAGGTTTTGGTTAATCGGACACAGTTTGGGCGCACATGTCATGGGGTTTGCCGGAAAACGACTGAATAATCCGAAAGTGGCCCGTATTACAGCCCTCGATCCGGCCGGTGATGATTATAATGGGATGATATTTATATCTTATATTTTAATTTTAATATAGGGATCGCTTTTTACTCCAACAAAAAAGCCTTACGTTTAGACCATTCGGACGCACAGACAGTGGATGTGATCCATACGGACGCACCCGTCGATTATACGGAGGGCTTCGGGATGATTGATACTTTGGGTCACTTTGATTTCTATCCCAATGGAGGTATCGTTTGAAATGTTTATTAATACATAAACATATGATTAAGTTATTGTCATGTTATTCAGGCAGTTGGCAAACGGGATGTGCTGTATCTGATGAAATAACCCACAAATTGAGTACAATTACATCGGGGGACGACATTAGTTGTTCGTGCTCCAGGGCTTGGTCAATTATGAATAACCTTGGTATTATCTCATTTAAATAAATTATATTTTCTAAATTGTTATGAACATAGAAAAACCTGGAGACCAATGCAGTGCTGTTGCCTATCAATGCGAAAAATATGTTACATTTCTAGAGGGCCGGTGCGCTAACTGTGCTGATAATAAATGTCAATTAATGGGTCTAAACCCCGATTATTTTACCGACAAGAAAATAAATAACATGACAGCTGACAGTCGATACTTTGTCAACACTCGATCCAAAGAGGAATATTGCTGTAAATAATGAGTTATTAATTAGAATATTAAATAATTATTAAATGATTAACAAATTCACATTAAAACAGTACATCACTACCAAATGGGGTTTCATTTTGCAAACAGTTCTGATTCAACAACAGGTTAGTAATATTTTATTTTGCACTATATTTGAATCAATAATTGAATATTTATCACAATATTACAGTTATTTTGTATCATAGAATTTAAGGAATCAGAATTGTTCACATTAATGATGTACTAAAATTATTTTTAAAACAAACTAAATAATCGAAACGATAAAATATGCGTTACAAAAAATAATTACAATATCATTTATTAATTCTTAGATAACAAAAACAAGTTTTAAAGTTACTTAAACGTTAGCCGTTAAAGTTAATAAAGAAACGGTGCTAAAACTTAAAAATTACAAAAAAAAGTTCAAAGATTCATATTAAAATTATAGAAATAAATGATTCTTATATATTAGTCTTATGTAACATTTCTTAATTTAACTATATCAGATGTTTCCAATTATATTACATATTAATACAATAATAAATTTTCAGGGCAGTTAATTATTGCAATGAATGCAACGGTTGGTAATAAAGTGCGAGAATTGAATTTCACACGAATTATGACAAAAACAATTCCAGGAAAAGTTCACACAATTTTGCTTACATTTGACTTTAAAGTGGAAAAAATTAATTCAATGGCTTTGGAGTGGAAGAGATATAATGCATCTGAAAAACGTCGTCATAATAGGGGCTATAAATTGCAAATACCTGTCATTGAAATCTATTACATGAGTTCTATGAACGAGAGGTACAGTACAAACACTTATATGTTTGAATTGTTTTTAATTTAATGATATATTTATTTATGTATTTGTTATGAATAGCGTTAGAGACAAGTCTTCGGCCGTGTTTTGTCCAAAAGATGGTGCGGAGACCCGAATAGCGGCCAATTTACAGGAAGTCCATTATATCGCTTGTAATCCGCATTTGAAGCATAAATGTCGTGATCTGTCGGCCGAAGAACTAAAGCCATTGACTTTCAAAGAGGACATCCTTTCTGTGGATTATATGGGAAAATATCCAGTGTTTCACAAAATCAGAAACTCGATGTATAAACTTTAATCAACATAATAACAAGTTTTATTTATTCTACTAATGTAATTTTGAATATAATTAAAAGCTGTTCAACTATACATTATTTATTATAGTCCTTTCTTTATTTATTTATTTATTCTGAATAAAAATAAATGTGGGAACAGATCTTGTTTATTTTGTTAGCAGAAATTGGCCATCAGGGTAGCGTTGCCACACATACAAGAATTTCCTGTATTATACAAAAATTTTCAGAGAATACAAAAAGTAATTTTTCTGTACATTGAAATATACAAGAATAAATATTTCAAAATAAGCTGTAATACAGAAAAATACAGGGATTTTAGAAAAATTTACATAATTATTACACTAATTTAATAATGTTATCACAATTTACATCTTAACATAATTAACGATTATAATTGTTTTTTATAATAACGCATAATTTTGTCTCTAAAACTTATGGTAATTTCTGATTATTTTGTTAATTATTTTTATTCTGAATATTACAATTGCCAAATCTTAGACTATATATTTATATTTACCTTATGTTATTAATAATTAATTAATACTACACTTCAATTAATTAAATATATACTTTAATTTATCAAATATTACGTCTACATTGGAAATTACAGCTCTTGTGATATGCATTAAATCTATGAGAATTAATGAATACAATTGAATTCATTATGAAAATAAAGTTGAATTTAATTATTTTGGTCGTTGCGGTCATTGCAGTGCATCGAGTATACAGTGATGAGACAAAGGGGTTGCCAATTAACGCAAATAACACTAATACTACGACAACAACAACAACAACACAATCGCCGATAACAACAACAATAACAACTACACAAACGCCTATAACAACGACGACAATAACAACAACACAATCGCCGATAACGACAACCAATCAAAGTAGTAATCCTTTCGGCAATACTTTAAAAATAGGCAAAAGTGAAAACCCGAACAGCACTGAGGCCTCCGTCTCAGAGCCCCGAAAATGTAAATCATTGATCAGCAAAATGAGTATTAATTACACAAATAGTTGTGTTTAATGATTACATTTACAATGAATTTTTGATTCACAGATATATCGCCTGATATAAAGAAAGACAATTCAAGTGATGATAATCTTAAGACATTTTCAAACGCGGAACTGGAGCGCGAAGAAGTGGACGGATTCGTCGATAAATTCAAAAGTTTGTATTCAATAAATCAATCATTGAATCAAATTGTGTCTAAAATTGTGTTTGAATTCAATCACAGAATATCACGATATGTTTGGAAAGAGTTGTTTCCGAGATATCGGCTGTTTTTCTGCCACCGAATACGACAAATCGGCGCGCGCTATACCACTGTTGCCGATGTCACCCGACTCTATCGCACCGTTGTTTCACATGTATACCGTAGAGCACCGGACAATCCCCAGGAACTATAGTTATAACGCCACTGCAGCCCAACTCCGGTACAGCACTTTCAACGCTTCCCTTAGAACCGCATTCATTGTCCACGGATTTCAAAGCGGATTATCCGTGTGGTTAGAGGTATGCAATCATTTAATTTATATTATTATATATTTTTAATGTTATTTTAATTTTAAAATTAATTTATTACAGAATATGAAAGATTTTATACTCTATAAAAGCAACGATCAATTCAATGTTGTGGTCGTTATTTGGGAAAAGGGTTTAAAATGATAATTGGATTAATATATGATTGCTAAATAATTGTAGTTTATTAAATTAGGAGCAAGAACACCACTATATAACTTGGCCGTTAGTAATACACGAGTTGTTGGAGCACTCATTGGTTTCTTTATTAATAGATTATGTGACACATTTAAAATAAAAAATGATAGGTTTTGGTTAATCGGACACAATTTGGGCGCACATATCATGGGTTACGCCGGGAAACGACTGAGAAACCCGAAAGTGGCCCGCATTACAGCACTCGATCCGTCGGGTATTTTATATTATAATATGTTTTACATAATATTTGCTGCAATAATATGTCCTTAAATTAGGTGTTGGTTTTTACTCCAAGAACACAGCTTTACGTTTAGACCATTCGGACGCACAGATAGTGGATGTGATCCATACGGACGCCGCCCTCTCATATACGGAGGGCTTTGGGACGAGCGATACTTTGGGTCACTTCGACTTTTATCCCAACGGAGGTATTGTTTGAAATGTTTATTATTACATAAATGTATAATTAGATTATTGTAATACTATTCAGGCAGTTGGCAACCGGAATGTGTTGTATCTCATAATGTGACCAATATATTGAGTACAATTACATCAGGCGAAGACATTACTTGTTCGCATTCCAGGGCCTGTTTATTAATGAATAACCTTGGTATTATCTCATTTACAAAGATTATATTTTCTAAATTATTATGATTTCTAACTTATAAACTAGAAAAACCTAGAGATGAATGCAGTGCTGTTGCCTATCAATGCGAAAATTACGCTGCATTTCTAGAGGGCCGGTGCGCTAACTGTGCCGATAATAAATGTCAACCAATGGGTCTAAACCCGGATTATTGGACCGACAAGAAAATGGACGACAAGACAGTTGACAGTCAATATTTTTTTAATACCGGACCCAACGAAGAATATTGCTGTAAATAATTTGCTATTAATTAGAAAATCAACTAATTATTGAATAAACATTTAAACAGTACATCACTACCAAATGGGGTTTCATATATCAAACACCTCTGATTCAACAACAGGTTAGTTATTTTTTGATTCGCAGATAATTTGAATTTATTTATGTAAGTATACAAAAATTATTTTAAAATGTTATGTCACAGTAATTATGTAATAATACATGTAAGATTTAATTAAATATATAATGTAAATAATCTCTAATTATATTGGGTATTAATACAATAATACATTTTCAGGGCATTTAAACATTGTAATGAATGCAACGGTTGGTAATGAAGTGCGAGAATTGAATTTCACACGAATTATGACAAAAACAATTCAACGAAAAGTTCACACAATTTTGCTTACATTTGACTTTAAAATGGAGAAAATCCATTCAATAGCTTTGGAGTGGAAGAGATATAATAAATACGAAAAAAGTCGTTATAATAGGGGCTATAAATTGCAAATACCTATCATTGAAATCTATTACATGAGTTCTATGAACGAGAGGTACAGTACAAACACTTAAAAATTTTTAGATAACAGTTTTGAAATGTTTTTAATTTATTGATATATTTTATTATGAATAGCATTAGAGACAAGTCTTCGGCCGTGTTTTGTCCAAAAGATGGTTCGGAGACTCAAATAGAGGCCAATCGACAGAAAGTCCATTATATCGCTTGTAATCCAGTTTTGAAGCATAAATGTCGTGATCTGTTGACCGAAGAACTAAAGCCATTGACATTCAAAGAGGACATCCATTCTGTAGATTATATGAGACAATATCCTGTGTTTCATAAAATCTCAAACTCTATGTATAAAATTGAATGATTGTAATAATAAGTTTCATTATTTATTTTACTAATGTAATTTTAAATATAATGAAATGTTGTTTAAATATACATTGTTTATTATACAAATATACATTGTCCCTGTTATTCTAAATAAATATTACATTTTGGAAACAGATTTTGTTATCAGAAATAAGGGGCAAAATTATGAATATATGAAAACATATTTAGATTTAATTAATAATGTTGATGAAGTAATATTTCATAATTAAAGCGTCTAGTTTTTGGGAATAAAAACAACTAAATTCCGGAATTGAAGCTACATACAGGGATTATATTTTTATTTAATTTTAAAACACTAATTATTTATCTATAACGTTTAGAAATGAATTATATTTAATAATGACATTTAATTTGATATTTTCTTTTGTTTATAAATGTCTTTTTTAAACTACTTTTTATTTTAAGTATTGTTAGGCTTAACTTGGAATTAAAAACAAGTTACGTGTTAATGATTATTTCATATTTTATTTATATTTTTACTAAAAAAACTATAAATAAATTTATTCTTAATAAGTTTTTAAAATTATTTTTTATAAGAATTTTGCCAAAATATGAAAAATTCAGGAAAATAAAAAAATTCATATTGTGATTTCTAAACCCACTGGTATATAATTTACAATGATTTTGGTAATTATTTGTATTCTAGAATTCTGAAAAATTAAACGCTTTATTTATATTTACCGTATGTTATTAAAAATTAATTAATATTAATGTTCAATTAATATCATATACATATGTATACTTCAACATATTATTGATTGCATTAGAAATCATCTCTTGTATGCGTTAAGTTTATGAGAATAAATACAAGTAAATTCAATATCAAAATGAAATTGAATTTAATTGTTTTGGTCGTTGCGGTGATTGAAGTGCACAGCGTGTGCACTGACGATATGTTAGGCAAAACTTGTTACCGAGATATCGGCTGTTTTTCTCCCACTGAATACAACGAGTCGGCCGGTGCTTTGCCACTGTTGCCGATGTCACCCGACTTTATAGCACCGGTGTTTCATATGTACACTCAGGAGCACCGGACGATCCCCAGGAACTATAGCTATAACGCCACTGCAGACCAACTCCGGTACAGCACTTTCAACGCCTCCCTTAGAACCGCATTCATTGTCCACGGATTTCGAAGCGGATATTCCCTGTGGTTAGAGGTATTCAAACCTACATTTAATTTATATTATTAAATATTTATAAATATTTACAACATTTATAACATTTTTATTTACATTTAATGTTATTTAAGTTTTTTAATTAATTTGTTTTAGAATATGAGAGATCTCATATTTTATAAAAGTAATGATCAATTCAATGTTGTGGTCGTTATTTGGGAAAAAGGTTTATTATTTTGATTGTATTATTAAATGATTGTTAAATAATTGTATGTTGTATAATTAGGAGCAAGAGCACCACTTTATAATTTGGCCGCTAGTAATACCCGAGTTGTTGGAGCACTCATTGGTTTCTTTATAAACAGTTTGTGCAAAACATATAACATAACAAATGATAGGTTTTGGTTAATCGGACACAGTTTGGGCGCACATGTCATGGGTTTTGCCGGCAAACGACTGAATAATCCTCAAGTGGCCCGCATTACAGCCCTCGATCCGGCCGGTGATGATTATAATGGGATAATATTTATATCTTATACTTCAATCTTCAATTAGGCATAACTTTTCAGTCCAAGAACACAGCTTTACGTTTAGATCATTCGGACGCACAGATAGTGGATGTGATCCATACGGACGCACCCGACTCTAATACGGAGGGCTTTGGGACGAGCGATACTTTGGGTCACTTCGACTTCTATCCCAACGGAGGTATCGTTTGAAACGTTTGTTAATACATAAATGTATAATAAAGTTATTGTCATTTTATTCAGGCAGTTTGCAACCGGGATGTGCTGCATCTGATATAACCAGTAAATTGAATACAATTACATCGGGCGATGAGATTAGTTGTTCTCGTTCCAGGGCATGGGCAATAATGAATAACATTGGTATTATCTCATTTAAATAGATTATATTTTCTAAAGTATTATGATGATTTCTAACTTATAAATTTAGAAAAACCTAGGGATGAATGCAGTGCTGTTGCCTATCAATGCGAAAATTATGCTGCATTTCTAGAGGGCCGGTGCGCTAACTGTGCTGACAATAAATGCCAACCAATGGGTCTAAACCCTGATTATTGGACCGACAAGAAAATGGACAACAAGACAGTTGACAGTCAATATTTTGTCAATACCGGACCCAAAGAAGATTATTGCTGTAAATAATTTGCTATTAATTAGAGAATCAACTAATTATTGAATTACTAATTAATGAACATTAAAACAGTATTTCACTATCAAATGGGATTTCATATTTCAAACACTTCTGATTCAACAACAGGTTAGTAATATTTTGATTCGCAATTTATTTGAATTTGACTTTATTTATGTAAATATACAAAATGTATTTGAAAATGGATAATACATGTAAGATTTAATTAATTATTTTATTTAAATCAGCTCTAATTATATAGCATATTAATACAATAATACATTTTCAGGGCATTTAAACATTGCAATGAATGCAACGGTTGGTAATGAAGTGCAAGAATTGAATTTCACACGAATTATGTCAAAAACAGCTCAACAAAAAGTTCACACAATTTTGCTTACATTTGACTTCAAAGTGGAGAAAATCCATTCAATTTGTTTGGAGTGGAAGAGATATAATGAATATGAAAAAAGTCGTGATAATAGGGGTTATAAATTGCAAATACCTGTCATTGAAGTTTATTACATGAGTTCTATGAACGAGAGGTACAGTAGAAACGCTTAGATGTTTGAAATGTTTTTTTTCTAATGATAAATTTATTTATATATTTTGTTATAAATAGCATTAGAGACGAGTCTTCGGCCGTGTTTTGTCCAAAAAATGGTTCGGAGACCCAAATAGAGGCCAATCGACGGAAAGTCCATTATATCGCTTGTAATCCAGTTTTGAAGCATAAATGTCGTGATCTGTCGGCCGAAGAACTGAAGCCATTGACATTCAAAGAGGACATCCATTCTGTGGATTATAAGAGACAATATTCGGTGTTTAATAAAATCCAAAACTCTGTGTATAAAATTGCATGATTGTAATAACATGTTTAACTTATTTTACTAATGTAATTCTAAATATAATGAAAGGTTGTTCAAATTTACATTATTTATTATAGTTCGTTTTATTCTGAATAAAAATTACATCTTGGGAACAGATTTTGTTCATTTTGTTATCAGAAATTGAAGCTAAATGCTATTAAATATGAATCTGTCTATAAATCGCTATATTTATAACTCATACAGTACTGACTATTTACTATTACATTTCAACATGCGGATCCCTGGTTATAATTGACTAATCATAATAATTGTAATTGGCTGTAAATAATTACAGAATTTCCTTACTAATTAGTTTTGCTGTTTTCTCTCTCTCTCTCTCTCTCTCTCATGTTTATAACAAACTGTAATGAATATTGAATAAACTCTTACATTATTACAAACATATAATGTAAATTATGTTTGGATGTCAATTGTTTGTGAAAAGTTATTGCTTTATCATAATAATTTTTGTGCTATACACAAATATTGAGAATTAATTTGAAATTACCGTGTTAACCATATTAGTTAACTATAACAATGTAATTTTTACCGACCAGGGTGCATCGCATCACCGCAATTACTAATGCTATCGGGAATCGGACCGCGTGGACACCTCCAGTCACTAAACATCCCGGTATTAGCCGACCTACCGGTGGGCGACAACTTCCAGGACCACGTATTCCTACACCACTACTTCACCGCAAACAACCAAACACTCATCAATCCGGTAGTGGGGCCAACTGTCCAACAACTATACGACTACTACGTGGGCCACACGGGTCCGCTCACCCAACTGGCCAATAGTATCACATTTTTTAGCACCACATTGAACGACGACCCGGAGTGGCCCAACGCTGTCATCGACACCAACGCCTATACCGTTAAGCGTACGCTAGAGGAGGCGACCGCTGGTTACGCGCCGGAAAAATTGGACCAATGGAGCGACTATTGGCGACCCTACTTGGGTCAGCCCTATGTGCTGATAACGTCGGCCGTATACCGGACCCGATCGCGGGGCACAATCCGACTCAACACCACTAACCCATACGATCAGCCACTCATCGATCCCCAGTACTTGTCGTCGCCCGAAGACATGGCCGCACTCGTCGAAATGACCAAGACACTATTCCGGCTGACACTGCAGGGTTCGTTTACTAAATTTGCCAAGATCATACCCACGGCTATACCTGGATGCAAGTTTTGCTCGCCGGACACACCCATGTGGCAGTGCGATCAGTATATCAGGTGTATAATCGCTGAGATGGCCAACACAGCCCTACACCCGGGCGGCGCCTGTCGTATGGGTGCGCTCGACAGACGCGATGTGGTCGTAGATCCGAGATTGAGGGTTAAGGGTGTTCAACGGCTACGAGTGGCCGACTCGTCGGTGTTCCCCGAGTTGGCCAACGCTAATACACACGCGGCCAGTGTTCTGGTGGGCGAAATGGCCGCCCAAATGATCAGGGACGATTCACGGGCTCTGGGATAGGTGTGATTTATTATTTTATGACAGATATTTTTAATGAACAAGGGTTTAATTTGAATATTATTATTTACTTATTAGTATACAATGTAATTTGATGATATAATAAATTGTTTAAAATTATTGTGTTTAATTCATGTGGGTAATATTTTAATTATAATTAGTGTAACAAACAACCATTTTGTAATTGTACCAGCTAATTTAGCAAGTAATGTGCTAACAATTATTTAACCAAAATTTAAAATGCTTTATAATGTGAAAAGTATTGTTATACATACTACATCTCATCCATTTTCTTGTCGATCCAATAATCCGGGTTTAGACACATTGGTTGGCATTTATTATCAGCACAATTAGCGCACCGGCCCTCTAGAAATGCACCATAATTTTCGCATTGTTAGCCAACAGCACTGCATTTATTCTCAGGTTTTTTAGATTTATAACAACTTAAAAAATATAGCATATTTAAATAAGATAATACCAAGGTTATTCATTATTGACCATGCCCTGGAGCGCGAACAACTAATGTTGTCGCCCGATATAATTGTACTCAATTTACTCGTTATATCCATAAATACAGCACATCCCGGTTGCCAACTGCCTAAATAGCATTACAATAATTTATTTATACATTTATGTATTACAAAACATTCTAAACAATACCTCCGATGAGATAGAAATCTAAGTGACCCAAATTATCGGCCGTTCCGAAGCCCTCCGTTAATACAGTAATATTCATTAATACCTATTTTACTGACCAGTGATTTGTTTTGTGTGGTCTCTTAGATGGAGGCCTCACAAGTCAGTGTTGTCCGAGTCGTCACTTATGCCTATTTTAAAATGATTATCGAAAAATGACTAAATTTTTTTTGGTCGCCGTTATCGGCGATAGTGTTGTCGTCGTATTTGTTACTTAATATTAAATAAATAAAGCAATTTAATTTAAAAATCACATTATTTTATTATATTTATTATCAATTAAATAAATAAATACAAAAAAAGTGTTTTACATATTGGGTCTATGTATATTGGCGTACATTCTGTTAATAGATTCGGTCAACGCGTGTTCCCGTTTCTTCTTATACTCAAGTATGTAGTGGTGTTCGGCCGGAAGGGTGCCATCGGGGTTGAGGCGGTGTTGTATCTGGGCGTCAATGGCTTTGCACGTGTGTTTGTGAAGGTTAATTGACCAAGCATCCATGCATTTCATGAAACCTGGCTCGGTGGTTTCGTTGATATGGGTGTAGGTGTTTCTAAATATTTCGGTGTAACTAAGCAGCGCTTTCTTAAACTCGGGTATATGGTGTCCCTTATTGGAGCCAGGGCGTTTCTCAAAGTGGCACCGTATGCATGCGGCCATTTCATTGAGTGTCGGCCTATTTAATGATATTTAATCTAATATTTTATATTTTATATAAACGTTTTTATTTAAAACTACTTTTTAAAACTACAAGTTTTAAACATTTAAAAACTAATGTATAACTTTAAATAAGTTGTGTGTTTAGTATGTAAAGGTAAAATGAAATTTTACCTAGAATTTATATTTCATTATTTTGTGTAATTAATTCATTTGAATTTTAGTCTATATTTAAAATAAGTTAACCTTATTTTCACTCTCAAAATGTTAAACACAAACACTGCCGACAATTAGACATATACTGCACACACTTTCCCAGAATATACTGGACATCAAAGTGACCCAATTGTAACCCTATTTAAAGCCCAAACTTACAACACATACATTCAGTCAATACAGAAAATGTAAACTCACTTCAAATACACACGATATGTGTGTTTCGCACTATTCGTGCCAAACTTTAAAATAAAGTCAATTAATTAAAATAATAGTTTTAATTAAATAAATAAAAAGTTCATTAAAAGTGAATGAAAATCATATTTTTCATTTTAACTTTATAAGTATATACAGTATTTAATTCTTTTATTAAAAAATACTTTATCATGTTTTGGTAATTAATTAATAACAATTTTATAATATAATCGCTAACAAAATATTAATTCAATTTATTCTCAAAAAATTTGTTTTTAAAATTATGTTTTATAAAAATATATTTGTCGCGAATTTTCTCAAAATATGCCAAAATCGGGAAAATAAAACGCATATATTTTGACTTTTAACTTAGTAGTATATAATTTTTTGTGAATTTGTTAATTAGATTTATTCTGAAATTCCCGAATATTAGACCCTTTATTTATATTAACCGTATGTTATGAATAATTAATTAATATTAATTAATTTTATTGTTCAATGAACATCATATATACTTCAAGTTATAACTATCACGTCTGCATTCAAAACTAGCTCTTGTTGTATGCGTTAAGTCTAAGAGAATTACTAAATAAAATTCAATTCAATCTCAAAATGAAGTTGGCTTTAATTATTTTGGTCATTGCATTCATTGCAGTGAACGGTGTCTACACTAATGATTTGTCATTGAACCCGATCAAATGCTTTCACGATCATAACATTAACTTTCTATTGGGCGCACAGGGCGAGTACAAAAAGGACTGGGAGCATAATGCTGAACTGTTGGAGAAAG
>CAJPIZ010001350.1:0-17106 GCA_905368565.1 Medioppia subpectinata | reverse complement strand
CTCTCTCTCTCTCTCTCTCTCTCTTTGCTATCACTTTTCATGAAGGGATTTCCTCCTCAAATAAAAGTCAGTCAACAAAATATATGCGAATACATAGAAAAGAATAAGAAAATAAACTTAAATTTAAATTCAATGATAACTTTGTTTTAATATCTGTCTATCACTCAAACTATGAATAAAAGATTTAAATTTTTATATACATAACTGTATTCACTGTCCAAATATCCTCTCAATAAATAACCCAATGATTCGCTTCAATGGCTCTGTTTTTTCGGACATATTTACAGATTTAAAAGTTTTTTGTTGTGCTTTTATGCGACAAATTGTAGGCTAAATACTAATTCAAAAAACAAAGAAACAAAAAAAAAGTAAATTAAATTTACAAAATTTTTGCTTTGCTGTTCAGAAAACAAATTATTTCGTAAAATTGATTTCTTTGACAACAATTTTTCAAAACATTTGCAAAACAAGAAAATTATTTTTAGGGAAAGTATTTTATTATGTTTTTTATGTTTCGTTTTTCTCGTCGCGCGAAAGGGAAACGAATGGCTTTTTCCAAACACTAGACTCTAAACTACAATCAATTGTATATCGGATTGAAATAAAAGCAATTGATTTTAGATTTATATATTGAAAACATCTCTCACTTGCGAAAACATAAGTCACGACTTTATAACTCACATGAATCTGCAAAATATGAATATTTTTTTCAAATGTTGCCTAAACTTAATCTTCAAATACAAGGATTGCATACAAACAATATATCTCCAGAATCTCCAGAATAATATCTCCAAATCATGCCTTTTTAGTCTGATATACAGTACATTTTAAATATTAATAATATTAAACTTGAGATTACTGTTATTGATTAATATATCTAATTAGCTAAATCAGACACTATTTAACCATATTATAAGTTTACCTTTAATTCTATAAGGAGCATTTAATTTATTTGTCTAAGTAATAATTAATGACATCGTGTGATTAGCTTTTTATAAAAACTTTGAAACTTTAATCTCTTTTGTTTGTTAGAAAATATTATTAAATTTTAATGAAACTAAAAATTGTAAAGAAACAAACCAAACGAAACATACAAAAAAATAGTTTAGTTTTTGTATTATATTTTATTATTTTTGCTTTACTTTTTTATATTATTGAATTACAATAGAAGTTAGTGATAGACAGTGCGATCGGTTGAGTGGACACACCAGCGATGGTCACCAGTGTTTGACCAGAAAAATAGAAATCCATTTCTGTTTTTATATCTTATTTAGTATTTTCTCTCCCATTTGTGTCACTGGTATTGATTGGCCGACCCTTTCGTACAATAACTCTGTTTGACTTCCATTCACATAAGAAATGTTCAATATTTTAAACTTTAAGATATATTTATTTCTTGCAATTTCTAAAAACAACAAAATAATATCTAATATCGACTCAAAACTTATGATATATTGGTATAAAAAATACTGCATTTTTATTTTTAATACTTAACTCTTGGAAATAACAGACAATAACTATTTATCTATAAAAATGCCGTTGATTTTCAAGATATTTGCTGTCTTTGTTTTCTCTTGTCTTTCTTTAATATTATATTATAAGAAAAATGCAGTGTTTTATAAAAGCTCTTAAGTTTAATGTACTGTTACAGTGAAGTCTTTAAAAAAATTGATTAGATTTATATGCAATATACTGTATACATGTGATGTATATATAAGTTATGCCATACACTACAGAATATTCTCTATCCTATTGGTGAATATGAATATTTAGTGCCATTTTTAAACATCAAAATATAAAATAATGCAATATATAAGCCATGGCTTACGCTTATTGTAAGAAAAAAGTAATCAAATAAAGTTTGTAATCTATTTTTAGGATTCATATTAAAGGTAATATATTTTATCGGTTAAGATATTGTGTTGTATAACATATAAGAATAGCATTTACTTTGATATAACATCACAACAGTCTATACAGTATATGAAAAAACATTTTTTTATTTCTTCCACTACTCTATTGTATATAATGTTGTTTTTCTTGTTTTACTCCACAATATTGTTAATATGTTTTTTACTTATTTTTTATAATTTTCTTATTGAATGCATGAGAAAACGTATAAATAAATAAGAAAAACATTAGGAATTTGTTTTATTCATTAAATATCCATTAGATTAATGTTGTATTTAGTGTATATAGTGTTATGCTGTAAACACTACAATATTTTTTGCATATATTTAATACAGAATTTTATGCCATAATACATATGTATAGATATGTAATATTTTATATTTTATTTTCCTAAATGAAGTCAATTATTATTTTCATTTATATTCATCAACGGTATTAATAAATGATTCAAAAGCCATAAAAATATAATTTGCTGTCGCAGTGTGTGCTTCAAAAAAATATTTATTTACAATATTTGTCGCATAAATTGTTGTAAAATTTAATAATAAAGAAAGTATTTATAGTTAATGTAATATTAAATTTAATAATGATATTGGGATGAAGGCATTATCAAATCTTATATTATATAAGTTATATACCATATACATCAAAAGTGAAATGCACGGCAAAACTTTCCACAATACTGGCATAACTTAACATGTATTATACATATATCCCTCCCGTCCCATACGTGACATCAAATATAACCATTTATTCTGTTTATAAAAATGCCACGAATTAGCTGTAAATCCTTTGTATATACTGTTTAGTTGAGGTAAATGCTATTTTGGATGCATTGAAAAAGCATTGCATTATTAGTTAATGTCTGTATCCCTAAACCCGATGTGAATTATTATTATGTATTCACTTTCATAACAACTCAAAAAATTGAAATGCATTTAAAGCTTCATTTTATTGGAATATATTTTCACTAAATATAACATAATTTTATCCTTATATTCCGTTTCAATATATATATATCCTTTGGGATAAATAAAAAAAACTTTATATTTATTATTATTATTACAATAAATATAAGTATTCTTACTTTTGTATTAATATATATAATATATTCTTCAATAAAATAAGTAAATTCTTTAAAATATATATATTTTAAAGTAAACTTATTATTTATAAATATAAATGCTTTCAAATGTATTTCCATTCCTTTGAGTCCTTATTATTGTTTCACAAATCAGACATAAAAAGATAGCGTTTTTCTTCTGAATTAGGTTTTCTGTAAAACCGATTGCAGTCAGTGTTGCATAACTTCAACACACAAACCAAATAAGTCTTATAGTCTTCAATACATACATGCATTGAACAGATGAACGATGTATTTGAGAGAAACACCGACCAAATAGACGCTTGTATTCATGCGATTCCTGTTTCCAGTGGAGGGAAAGGGAGTCTTGAGTCAAGTGGTGCCGAACCGCACAGAATATGTGCTGTTTCTCAGAACCCATCGGAACCATTGTTTCAATCCTTTCCACTCTTTATATACAGTATTTGTATATAAATGTTACTCTTTTTTCAGGAAATAATATTTTATTAAGTAATGACTTTTCCCATCAAAAATGCTTTACATCCAAAACAAACAACTCATCATTTAATGAGTTATTTTTGTTGTTTTCTGCGAATTAATGTGTGTTTCTATGAATTTTGTCATTTATTATCCAATGATTTTATATAACATTTTTGTTGTTTCGCGTAATTTGTTTGTTTTTAACATATTTTATTACCAAATATAAGATTCTTATAAATAAAACATGCGATAGATTTTAATGGAGTTTTTTAAATATAAGGTAAATTTAAATATTTATGAAATCAGATATTTTAATACCGAAATATAATTATGAATTGAAAGCAAATGTCAGAAGCGATACAATTTGTATTTTGATTACAATTCAAAAGCACGGCTTTCATGAATTGCAAATCAAAAGACATTGAATTATTACATATGAAAGCGGAGAAAACTTAGGCAAATATTTTGGCGGAGAAATGAATTCAACTTCACTTCACGTCTTTAGTAAATAAATCACATTTCGCTTTGCTTTTAGTGAAATATTTTTGAGCCTCAAATAAAAGAAATATATATTATATATAAATACACAGATATATAATATATATATAAAAAGAAATATATTTTTCTCGGCAAAAATGTTTTTCTTGAAAGTGCTTTTACTCGTTGAGAAAGAAACACGTTATTTAATGATGAGATGCTATATGTAGTCAATACCTGCACACTATTTCAAACGCCTTTTTTCAATACAAGTGTATATAATAGCAGAGCTGACCATCGGATAGATGTTAGACAGCAATCAAATGAGGCATAACTAATGTTTCAAATAACATATTAATGCACTTCACTATCGATTCTGTCCAATGAATACCATTGAGACGATAGAAAAAAAGTATATTTTTCTTGTTTTCCACTCATATTTCCTATCATCTCAACAATACTCTCCGGTAATTGATTTACGGGTAAATGTTTGGCTAATATATGGCATGTATTTTGTGTCTTAAATTTTTAAAATGCATTACAAAACAGAATTGCGAGACATTTATATTGAAAGCATGTCCGCACACAACGACTTAAATGATGGTAAATATGTTGTCCACGGATTTTGTAATATATGTTTCTTTCAAAACATTGTTTAAAACATTTTTTAAATCCTTAATACATTTGACCTTTTTATTCAATGCTATACTCGAAAGGATCGTAATTTTAAACAACATGCATTTTCAAAAATGTTATTAATAGTGGCAACAAATATGAAAGTAGTTTTAAAGTTTATTTCCATTTGTGATGATCATGGTTGTTATATTTTAATACAAATTATCTTTAATTGGGATAATCTTTTGGAAATGTTACCTTAATATTAATTGATTAAATACATTGAGTGTTAATATTGTTGAAAGTGTTTGATGTAATACATGAGCCGACAATCTTAAGAAAAGTATTTAGGTTTTTGGTTGAGATGATAGGAAATATGAGTGGAAAACAAGAAAAATATACTTTTTGTGGATATTAATGTTACAAATTAATTGGCATTCATTTATGCTAATTTAGATTAAAATCTCAAAAAGTATTTTGTGATATAATTTAATTCAAAAAATGGATGTAATTAACCTTTTTAATGTACTATTTTAACGGAAAATAACTAACTTTTTCTTAACTTTTTACCACCTTTTTATCACCTTTTCAGCCATTTTTAAGCAACTTTATAAGTACCTAAAACACTTTTTTAGTCACCTAAGAATCAATGCTTTAAGCATAACAATAGTTTTACATAGTATGTGAGCACTAAAATAATACATTAATTTTGTAAATAACTTAATTATAATAAAGGAAGTTTAAATATAATTGTTTTATATATAGTTTGGATTGTACTGTAAATATAAGATCATTCATCATATTTCCGGACTTTAATACTAAACATTTAAAATTATTTTTTTAATTATGAAGCAAGCAATTATTTCAAATTATGTAATAGCCGATTGAATTGGCAGATATTGGGCATCAATCGTACAAAATTTCATTTATTTTCCGATAGAAATGGCGGTTTTGTGAAACAACAAAGTCAGTGAAGTAAATTTCAACCACTACTTTTGTTTTGCAATTTCTATCACCAAAACATGACTGCAGAGAATGATCATAAAAGTCATGTGATAGTGGAATAATAGGAGAATATGGTGGGTGTGAGAGAACTTGTCGGCCAAAGCCTTAGAATTTTTAAATGTAATTTTCTGAAAAATATGGTCTAAAAATAGGCTAAAATAAGGCATATTTTAGACATGTATGCAATTACACGCTCTGAAAAATGCCCACTTAGGTTTAAATGGCCACAAATTATTTTCCAGTATAAGTATAAGTTGACCAACAATTCCATGTGGAAAAATCGCGGATCGTACACAACCCGCACTTTTGGCACGCGATTGGCCACTTCCCGGTGTCGGGCCGTTCGGGTGCGATCTTTAAGGTTATAAACACCTGATTTAAAACTTTTGAGCAAATCATATCATTGGTTGATATCCATAACAGTGATTTAGTTCTATATATTATAACTGTGAGTCTATTTATTAGTGCTTTTAACTTAAAACAAAAATAGGTAATATTTTTCAATGTTATCGATACGATAACTTTCGGGTGAAATTACCACTACTTGAAATAATTTTAGAACTTTTTATACATGAAATTAAAGAGGAATAATGAGTGCATAAAATAGCGTTTAAATTAATATGATGGCATATACCAAAAAAATTTGGCAATCGTTTAAACATGACTATATTTAAAAATCCGGTTTATTTGTGAATACCCTTATACATTGTAAAACAATCAAAATATTAATAATAACATCAAAATAAATGAAATAAATAAAAGGTCTCTAATATATAATATATACTGTATGTAAGGGCACATCCAACCCTCTTTCACGGAGTACTGCTTTTGAACAGATAATCAGATTTTGAATTTCTCTTCATTAAATTAAACAAAATAGATACTTACTTACGGGTCGTATATACAACTACGGGACGTATGTACATTCTAAGAATAGAAATCTAGAGGAATTTTGTAAATCGTATGTTAAATAAAAATGTTATGTCAAAAATTAACCGGCCCCTTAAATAAAGTACTAAAATGTATGTTCTTTATGGGTGAAATTTGTTTATTTCTTATTTATGTTGTTATTATCTTACAAAATTGAAAAAATAAAAATTTGATAATTTTAAACTTTATTTCTTGCATAACATTTTAATATTTTAATAATGCTAATTTTTATTATTTCAATATATATTTATTAAATTTTAATTTTATTTCGATATGATTTGAGATAAAATCTAAGAAACATATAAAAGAAAACAAACGGTTGAATAAAAGCTAAACATTTAATTGCAAAGGGATAACCATTTGTATCGCAATAAACCAAAATACATATGGCGTACACTATAAGTATAGCGAACTGTATTAACTGCAATCGTGTGATATATCTCTTCCACCATAAATAGGGCTGTATTTGGGGTCCAAATGCCGACAACAGGTAATAGCTATACATAACTGTGTGTACAATAGAGTTAAGCAAACAAAACACTTCTGCGATCACTGTTTGTGGACAAAGTTTTGCGACTATAAATGCCAACACAGGGACTATGGGTTAAAATTAATATAAAGATTTTTATTACAAATTTTTAAACACAATAATAAGAAATGCATGAAAAATACCCATAAAGTGATGGTAAACGTGAAGAAATGTGATTTGATTTGACTTTTTTCTCAACACAAAGAATACGGTATCAAATAAATCAAATAACTTAGAGTAAGCGTAAACCGCTTTCTCCGGTAATTCGGCGATCGCTTTCTCTGACCATTCGTTACGGGCCGGCAGTCGTGTTAACCACGATTTGTGTCCAAATTGCAGCCATTTTAGGGAAGCGTATATAAAGTAAGCGTTGATCACAACTAATATAAAATTATAAGTCATAAGTATTTCGCGCAAAACATAAGGTTTTCTGTTTTCCATGAGTTTTGGCCCCAATTTAGTGACAAATAAAAGCCATAAAAACATAATCGTTAGGAACTGTTTACAACTAATATAAAATTATAAGTCATAAGTATTTCGCGCAAAACATAAGGTTTTCTGTTTTCCATGAGTTTTGGCCCCAATTTAGTGACAAATAAAAGCCATAAAAACATAATCGTTAGGAACTGTTCCGGTCCTCCACTCATCAGGAAGTAGTCCTTAATCCGATCGTCGGTCTCATCGATCCAATACTCATATAAAACATATTTAATTAAATTATGGGTTGTATTTAAAATATCCATTATTGACAGTTGTGTTTAAATTTTACAAAGATTTTATTAATTGTGTAATTACTATAATAACTACTGGTATACTGTATACTCATTTAACCAAGTTTTCCATTCAATTACATTATAATTTATATTCAATGATTATATTAACTAATTTTTTAAAATTTAATATTAATAAAGAAATTTATCGCCCGAAATAAATTATCTCTAAAAACTATTTTGAAATAATTAAGAAATTTTACCTGATCATTTGTATATTACATAATTATATAAATTATCTTTAAATTGAGAGTTGTAAAAATTAATAAACTGAAAACCCAATTAATTACAATTAAGATAAAAGATTATAAATTGTAGTTAAATTCTCCTCACATTGAAATCAAAATAAATAAAGAAAAATTAATTTATATATCAATATATATTTGAATATAATATTTGAACAATTAAAACTAATTATCATGCAACATTTTGACATTTGAAACAACATAAAGCATACAAACCAGACTAGCAAATTATAATGGGGATAGGTAAAAATTATAATGCTGCATAGAAATAAATCTTTATTAATATTTACTCTGCCGAAAAATACCTGTCCACTCGACTTTCAAAATATCTCCCTGACAAAATAAGTTAGATCTAAAATTTAAATGTAAAATTAAATTTCATAAATCTAATTTTGTGCTTAAAACAAGTATTGTATCGCAAATCCGACGCTCAAATTTTAATCACTAATCTCTATGTGTCCAACATTGTAGAGGTACAGCATGTACCATCACATAAAATATTGCTTTTAATAGTGTATAAGATTCATGACGCTTTATGCATTGATCTATATTAATTAATTATATTTTATTTCAATAAAATTTAAGATAAGTTCAAAACAAGATGGACATAATTATGGGCATTTTACACTACAAATGTTTATGTAAAATGATTGTAAATTAATTTATTTTTGAGGATTTTGTATTAGTTTTATAAGTCTTTAAATAAAACATAAAAAACATATAAAAGAAGACAAACGGTTGGATAAAAACTAACCATTTGAGAGCCACCGGATATTTAGATAAATCACCAAACATTACACAATATATGGCGTACACTATAAGTATAGCGAACTGTATTAACTGCAATCGTGTGATATATCTCTTCCACCATAAATAGGGCTGTATTTGGGGTCCAAATGCCGACAACAGGTAATAGCTATACATAACTGTGTGTACAATAGAGTTAAGCAAACAAAACACTTCGAGGGTTACGGTTTGTAGACACAGTTTGGCCGCCATATATCCCAACACAGGAACTGTTGTTATGAATCAAAATGATTAAGAAATTTAAATTAGTTTAAACATCTTTTCCCGGCCATCACTTTCCGTCGGCTCTATTCAAATCAATATAAGGGAAAAAGTAATTACCCATAAAGTGATGGTAAACGTGAAGAAATGTGATTTGATTTGACTTTTTTCTCAACACAAAGAATACGGTATCAAATAAATCAAATAATTTCGTATAAATATAAAACATCTTTACATCCAATTCGCCAATTGCTTTGTCCGACCATTGATTACGTTCGGGTAGTTTCGGGTCCAAAGACTTGCGGCCAAAGTCTAGCCATTTTAAGGACGTGCATACAAAGTAAGCGTTGATTACAACTAATATAAAGTTATAAATCATTATAATTTCGCGCAAAACAAATGGATTTCTGTTTTTCATAAAATTTGGCCCCAATTTAGTGACAAATAAAAGCCATAAAAACATAATCGTTAGGAACTGTTCCGGTCCTCCAGAGAATAGGAAATACGGTTTAATTCTATCGTCGGTCTCATCGATCCAATACTGACGGAGGAAATAAACGATCATATTGTTGTCTGTAGTAAATGTACCCATAATTTGTTGGTTGTCTTTAATTCTGTTGTAAAATAAAATTTATATAAATTTTAACCGTAGTTTTGTTTACTGTATATATTGTAAAACAATTAATTTTTAATATGATATTTTTAAAATTGATTTTAATTGATTTATTAATTGAATTATTGAGTGTATATCTAAAGGGCCATTTATTGATTAGGCAACACTGGGCCACCCGTTATCTCTAGGTCGTTTGTTTGACCCAGATGCCGGCCATATGATAGTGTAATAAGTTATACTCAATTATTAACAAGAAATTATTCTTACAATTTATATAAAATAATATATTTTCAACTTACAACACAATAAAACAACCCTGTTTAGTATTGACCACGTATTAACCCAAATAGCAACCAATAAAATTTGTTTAAACAATATTTACAACAAAATTATCAATTTATATTAAAGGTAAAAAGGAAAAATGTAATTTATATTAATCTATTTAAATTCCCGATACCAATTTATTTATTTTAAAATTATTATAAATATATTAATTGGAAAAATAAATATAATAGTAATTATGGTATTTTGTCAAAATTAAATAATATTGTTTTTCAAGTTGTTTTTTATTTGCATATTTGTACATTTATTTGTAATATTATTTTTAATCAGTCAAATATAAGTTGACAATAATTTTATTTATTTTAAGTATAATTGATCTACTGTCTTAAATTTATTTAAAAATTACAATGGTTAAATTATTTACAATTTACAAAAACGTACTTGTTACTATAAATAGCAATATACAGTATAATGATTATATGCATTTATATATATGATTAATAATCATTTATAATTATTTATTTATAATCATTATTAATCATACAGTGTAATGTACCCAGAGCTCAAATGAACGCACTTAGAAATTGCCTGCAATACACGCGTTATTTTAAAATACAGTTAACGCTCAGCATATAATCAATAAGGGGTTTCTCGCATGGAGTTTAAAATTTATTAACTGTAAGAAACTTTATGATTATGTGTTTAATGTTTTTGTTTGTTTTATTTTTTAATTATAAAGTAAACAATTGTTCTACCAAATATTATTTATTGATTATATACTGAGCGTTAATTGTATTTTAAAATAACGCGTGTATTGCAGGCAATTTCTAAGTGCGTTCATTTGAGCTCTGGGTATATATTTTATTTTATATAATTTTATTATACTTCTTATTTTAACCGTGTTTACTTAAATACAGTGTGTACATAAAAATCTTTACAGTTGTTTATTGGACTTTATGTGGGTTAAAAATAGTGAAAAATATAATTTTTTAATTTTAATAAATTTATAAATAACACGGAATATGTAAAGTTAGTTATAAAATTTATTGGTTTGTATGGTTTACATTATTTACATGATAATGTTAATAATTATAAGCAATTATTGATTTCAAAAATATGTCTATTCTCAACATTTAATAAACATTTTCTAGCTCTCATTGTTTCCATAATTGATAACATTCATTATTTATAATTTACCATAATAAATAAAACAAGCTAATAAATTTTTAAAAAATTTATTAAAAATGATATATTTAAAATAAACAAAATACAAAAAAAATAATGTAAATGTAATGTAAATTATGGTAAAACACTAGATATTGGGAACCGATTTCTTTGCGGTCAAAAATTTAAGTAAAATATTCTCTTCGATGTGAAGCGAGAGATGCCTTTCGAGAGACAGTATATAATCGGCGCACCGGAAAAGGACAGCCGATTTGCTGATGGCCTGACTGTCGTCCGATTGCAACACTTCCCGCAACGCCTGTATGCCGTCGTTAATACTCTTCACCCGTTGTCTCTCCCTATGGTTGGCGATCTCTCGCCGCACCCGCGCCTCCATATCCATGGCTTTCTTGGGTCGACCCACAGGACGTTTGGCTCCCGCCGGAGCCGCTCGTGAGGTCCGTTGAGATCGTGCCGTCAAATCCATGTCTTCTTAATTTGTCTGTTTGTTTGATTAATGAATAAGTTTTTACAAAAATTTATACTTTATATATCATTTTAAAACAGTATATATTGTAATTATAATGCTGTGGTTACATGTGTACTAATAGTGATATGCCAATTTGTTAATAAAATAAATATAATATTAATGGTTATATTAATTATAGTGTATGCCGTTTAGATTACAATAATACTACTGTATTTGTTTTATCCCAATATAATGTACTAATATGTACTTGTAATTAAATTTTTGTGATAATTTATGCCTATAATTAAATGTAGTTTACGTAAACTACCTTCAAATTTCTTGAGTAGTCAACTGTCAACTAAGTAATTATATGTTTTTATAAATCGATTTTTAACAAACAATGCATTATTTGTCTAAATGACAAAAAAAGTGTCACAAAATAAAATAATTGTTAGTTTTAAAAAATATTTATTTCATTTTTCCCATTAAATGTTCATTAAATATATTTAAATACGATTGGTTTTTCTATATAAATTGTTTATTATAATTACATACAATGATTGAAATCATTTGACTCATCTCGATAACAATTACAAATATATTTACCACAAACAATAATTTGCATTAAATTATTGACGTAAATTAAAATAGCATTAATGGTTTTAAGTTATTATAAATATAACTATTTAATGTTAATGTGCTTTCACTTTAATATTTTATTTATTTAAAATTATTTTTGATTTTAGTAAGATATTGATCACATTATTACAATTATAGTGAATTGCCAATAAATAATATATTCCAGAGAACAAGTGTCACCATGTAAGGTTTTAGGCTTTATTTTATTGATCAAATTAGATTAAAATAAAATTAAATAATTAATAATGTTTATAATGAACAAAATAGGACTGAATTATCGACCACCAAAAGTCACGAAAATGACGGTCACTTGAAAAATGGTGTCGAGATTAACGGCAAACCCGCGCCCGTCTATAAGCTTGAGATCGTTTGGCGTAATGTAATACTTATGTGTATCGTTCACGGCTCGGCCTTATATGGCCTCTACATCGGTATGTTCTTCGCGAAGCCAATGACCATCTTTTACATGTATTTTGTATCACTTTTGTCCTCTTTCGGCGTTCAGGTATGTGTTGACAACAATACAGTATATATTAAAATATATAAACATGTGATTAATTTAACATTTGTGTAACAGTGCGGCGCCCACCGGCTGTGGTGTCACCGGACATATAAGGCCAAACTCCCGTTACAGATTCTACTGGCGTTTATGCATATACTGGCCCTCGAGAATGACATCTATGAGTGGAGTCGTGACCATAGAGTGCACCACAAGTACTCGGAGACGGACGCCGACCCGCATAACGCCAAACGAGGCTTTTTCTTCGCACACGTCGGTTGGCTGTTGTGCCGAAAGCACCCGCAGGTCCTCGAAAAGGGCAAGACTGTCGACATGAGTGATCTCGATCGCGACCCTCTCATACAGTTTCAGCGCCGCTTTTATATACCTCTGGTGGCACTCATTTGGGGTGTAATACCCACGTATACCCCGTACTATCTGTGGGGTGAGAGCCTATGGAATGCCTATTTCACGTGCGTTATGCTCCGGTACGCGTTCACACTAAATGTAACATGGTGTGTTAATAGCGCCGCGCATTTGTGGGGCAACAAAGTATGTGATGAGCTAGGTTAATTGTTTAAATTATATTATTTATATTGTATTTGATCACATTAAGCCCTACGATAAGTCCATAAATCCGGTGGAGTGTTCAATACGGCACTTGATGTTTGGCGAGGGTTTTCACAACTACCATCATACATTCCCATGGTAATTTTATAAATATTTAAATTTAACGAGACTTTTTATAATACACGGACATGTTGTTGATTTCTACCCAGGGACTATTCAGCGAGCGAGTTTGGTGCGATGGATGTATTCAACCCTGCTACAATGTTCATAGACTTGTTCGCTAAAATCGGTTGGGCGTATGACCTCCGCAAGGCATCCGACGACGTGGTAAAAGGTCGACAGCGCCGGAGCGGTGACGAGCACTCCGTGCGAAGTAGTAAAGTGTTTGAGATCGCGACCGCTCTCATCACACTTGCGCTCATTTACGCGCCCTTTGCTATCGGCTTTGCGATTAGACAAACCGGTTACCATGGGCAAATTTAAATGGCTTAACCATGCTCTACATTTTGATTATTTTTTTTTATTGTTGATTGCGAAATTTAAAAGTTGATATTAAATTTGAATGTAGCAAACTTAACAGTATTGGAATTGTTAATCTTTTATTTAATAAATTTTATAACAAATTTCCGTTTGAATTGTTTTTACCAACTTTAATACTCACCATGATTCTGGTCACCACCTTGTCATTGTTATACATAATTAGAAATAAAATGTAAGACATATTAATGTAAAACTTATAAACCAATGTTTTCTTGCAAGTTGTTTACTTACAAAAAACTGTATTCCTTTCTGTGACCAGAGGATTGAATTGAATCCCAATTTTTATATATTTTAGGGCAGATAGAACAATTTAATTTAAGTTAACATGGCTGATAGCCAGAAAAACCAGGAATACGAAGCATGATATGTAGTTTTTGCATAGATTTTGAATTGTAATAACTTTTTTATTTGTGATCACAGACTATTGTTTTATATATCTATAATGGGGCGTGTAGTCAGACATTTAATTTTGATTAAAATAAACTTTTTAAACACTTTTAATCAGGAGTGATCAAATAGGCTTAAAAGCTAGACTGGCAACACTATGCTCCCATAGAAAATACATTAGAGCAATTAATGCCAATGCTCAATTATGCTCGCTTTGCTCTTCTATGCTTTTAATCAAATTTTTAAACAATTTTATTTCGACTTATCCTTCAGTCGCGACTCTCAAAACAAATTACACATAAATTCAATACAAAACTATTGAATTAAAGCAAAGGACGCGAAACTATAGACAACACGACTCTGAGTCCAAACTCTAGACTCAAGTCTCCAGAACTGACTGAACACTACTCTTCACTCACTCCCGACTGACTGCCTATCCATTCATTTTTAATGCTATTATTATAGTTTTCAATTCGTTCCCAATTCTTATGTTTCGCGTCTTTTCCTCTAATCCTCACAAAATTCAAACATAAATTTAGTTTCATTTCAAATGAAAAAGTCATACAAAATATCAAAATAACTTTAGAGTACATTTCAATTGAAAAACATTAGCAAAATAAGTGTAAGTGAAAGTATTAGACGCGGCTTAGGTTTGACACAAATGGGGTCAGGGGTTGAATATATGGGAATCTCATATTTAATGTTATTGAACTCTCATCACTAGATATACACCGTTTTATATCAAATTAAACAGTGTTTATCTGGCTTTAAAATACATATCAATGTTATGCTAAAAACATGTCTGAAAATCAATTAAACCCGTCGAAACGGGACCACTATATAAAAATACTTTCCAGTCTATTTTATACTTAAGCAATGATTGCTACAGCATATTGAATGTTAGCTTCGGTGCGCACTCTTAATGGTAATCGTTTTCGGGGTTAAACCGAAACATGGGACGATTTTTATGTTTTTTAAGCACTAAGTTTAATACAAGATTAACTATTGATTGATTCACATTTAATTAATATATTTTTAATGTTGTGGCAATCATTGGTTGGGTGTAACATAGACTGGAAAGTATTTTTATATAGTGATCCCGTTTCGACGGGTTTAATTGATTTTCAGACATGTTTTTAACATAACATTGATATGTATTTTAAAGCCAGATAAACACTGTTTAATTTGATATATAAAACAATAGTCTGTGATCACAAATAAAAAAGTTATTACAATTCAAAATCTATGCAAAAACTACATATCATGCTTCGTATAATAATATGTTTAGTGTGACCACATGTGCTCTATTTCGGAGAACTGTTCTCTATTTGGACACTTTAACCACTGTTCTCTGGAGTGGTTTTAGAGCACTATTACATATTCTCTATTTTATATTGAAAAACTGATGTATCAAAACTACACAGTAATAAAGACTTTAGCTGAATCTACATAAAATACGTAAAATCTCTGAATGTTTTAAAATTTAATTAAAAGTATGTGAAATATCATTAATCCATAATTTAAAAAAAAAGTTATATGTTATTTAATAACAAACTGATCCACGAATGTTAAATGTTATTATTATATTAATATGTAAAGCAAAAAAAACTTTATTTTGGAGTTTTTATCACTTTTAAAAAAATTAACTTCTTAAATTAAAAGAAATGCAATTTTATTGAATTTACACAAATAGTGTAATAACACACAAATCGTGTATATTTATTGTGAGTTTACATTTTGTATTGTTAATCTTATGTACTGATATGAAATCTGTAAATCATGTTAATCTATTATTTGAGCAATACCCGAATTTGGTTAACGTATAACATAGGTGCGTGGACCTTGTTTTGAGTTTAAATATATAACAATTCAAATAAATAGAAATAGAAACAAGAGAACTGTCAACGTAAATTTGATAGATTAAAGAGAATGTTACAATTAAATGTACAAATATGCAAATTTATGTAAAATAAACTTACCTAAAATTTAAACAAAATACCATAACCACTATTTTATTTATATTGCAATAAATAGCTTTAAAATAAATCAATTGATTGATGCAAATTATATTAATTTCTATGAACTATTTTCCTCATATTTAGCATTTTTCTTTTTCCCTAACAAATAAGTTACAATTTCTAACATCAAAAGAGTATATATAATTTTTATAAAATATTTGTATGTTATTATTTGTGTGAATTGTGGTCACTACTACACCTAGCCAACATTGCCTTATTGTATTGTAAGCTATAAAAATTTTATTCAAAATAATTATTAAACAATGTAATTTAACAATTAGTTATTGCAAAAATCAATAATAAATTATTTATTGTGAATAATTCAATAAATGTCAATCAATTAAAGTTTATTTTTAAGAATATCATATTAGTAAAATTTTTAACAATTTATAATATTAACTAAACATAAAAATATTGTTAAAATTTCTATAAATTTTATTTTTCAGCAAAATTAAAGTTAACGAATAAATTATGGCCTCGTTTTTCACAGACAATAATGTATTCGTTTATTTCATGCGTCAGTATTGGATCGATGAAACCGACGATAGGGTTAAATCATATTTCTTATTTAATGGAGGACCGGAACAGTTCCTAACGATTATGATTTCATGGCTTTTATTTGTCACTAAATTGGGGCCAAATTTTATGAAAAACCGAAATCCATTTGTTTTGCGCGAAATTCTTATGATTTATAACTTTATATTAGTTGTAATAAATGGTTATTTTGTATACGCGTCGCTAAATTGGTTAGAGTTTGGCCGCAAGTCTTTGGACCCGAAACTACCCGAAGAGTGGTCTGAGAAAGCAATCGCCGAATTACCGGAGAAAGCGGTTTATGCTTACTCTAAGTTATTTGATTTATTCGATACCG
>CAJPIZ010001349.1:0-17111 GCA_905368565.1 Medioppia subpectinata | reverse complement strand
AAAAACATAGCAGAGAAATGATTTGTGTCTTATTATAAATTTAAAACAACATTTTGATACTCATTACTAAATTCTTAGCTAAAAAACAATGTTTTATCACAACATTAAATAACATTTGGATTTTACATTGAATCATAAGTGTTTGGATTAATTAAGAATACTTATGATTAAAATAACTCAAAACTCAAATATCTATTTGTACTGCCATTGAAGTGAAAGCCATTTTCATTTTTTATTTCATGACTTTCGGTGCTCTAATTAAATAAAAATATATTAAATTAAAATTTAGTCAAATTTTTACAATAAGTTAATTCTTATACGATATCAATGTATTGAAACGCTTATAACTTTTGTCATAACGATTTAATGTAAACCAGTTGTGTATTCAAGTGTAATAATAATAAATTATAATAAAAATTAAATGATTTATTATATAATATATAATATATGAAATATAAATGATAACTTTTAATTCATTTGGTAATTAACATATTAATCGTGACAAAACATAAATATGTACAACATTTTTATATATTGTTTGCAATCATTTATAACATGTTTTCACAGACATAATCAACTCAACGGGGAATACAATTCACAGAATCCTAAATGATTTCATCATTAAATGGAAAAAACTTCCTATTATACTGTACTATAGGTAACTATCGTTAAACTGTTATCACTTATAAGTAAATCTGAATGAAATAGGCATTTATCGCTAATTTGTGACATTTTTGTATGCAAAGTATATTTCATCAATTATAATAGGTTTAGTAAAATGTAAATCAATGTTAACTATTTGTTAATTTAGACAACTTTTGCCATTTAAAAACTTTACGTCAAGACATTGACATTGCAGTGAACATTACTTTACAACAATATTATGTTAGCTATAGTTTGCTAAAGTATTTCATAAAACTTAACCAACATTTGTAACGAAAATGTTTGAAAAAGGCTCTCAATTAAGCAATAAATAGGTATTAGTTATGATTAGAGGGTTGACTGTAATTAAGATGAGTGTTAATTACATGGCCTGTACTGTACTCTATGTAACGTCAATACGTGTACATCACTTATGATTACAACTTTGTATTCATTCTATGAATGGCTTTACGTTTACAAACAATTCATTCATTCGTTACTCAATTCATAACAATTTGCCGTAATTTGTGCCCAAAATACACAATAAATTCTTTGGCCATACAATCAAATCTCGGTATAAATGACTATATTTTTGCTATTATTACTCATTCAAGAGTAGATTAATTGGCAAAATTAAATTCAATATTAAATATAACAATAAATGTGATCAATAATGAGCACTAAATGTTTGGATGTAATGACTATATTGTGTGCAACAAATGTGGGGACAGTTTGAGCAGAGGTTTGACTGTAAAGGGAGTGATCTTTGAGGTGAACGCCATTTGCATTGAAGACAAAACACATACAAAACAAGTGATTCATTAAATCTCTGATAACTCTGATTGAGTGCTTGTGTTGACCATCGAGTGAGACATCCATTGAATGATCACTAGATTTGAATGACTACTTGTCTTAGAGAGAGTGATATGAAGTGATGTCATATTCAGTGACCACTGAAGGCATAACTCAATCGCGACCGCAACTCAACCCATCGTTACCACAGTTACCACAGCGTCCGTCACATCCAACACATCCCAACGCAATGCCGGTCTCCGCGCCCAACGAGAAGACCATATTATGGCAGCAAAACCAATACATGGACTCCGGTATCCATTCCGGGGCCACAACTCAGGCGCCGTCACTGACCGGTCGGGAGGAAGACCTGGAGTCGGATGCGATGGCCTTTGATTGGGACCCGAACTTCGGTCAGGCGTTTACCGACGAAGCGGTGGATGAGATGAACCAACAGCTGAATCAGACGCGTTCGCAGAGAGTGAGGGCCGCTATGTTTCCCGAGACACTGGACGAGGGAATGGAGATCCCGTCCACACAGTTTGACTCAACACAACCCACAGCTGTTCAGCGGCTGTCAGAGCCGTCGCAGATGTTGAAACACGCGGTCGTGAATCTGATCAACTATCAGGACGACGCAGATCTGGCCACTCGTGCCATCCCTGAGCTGATCAAACTGCTGAACGATGAGGACCAGGTGGTGGTCGGACAGGCGGCTATGATGGTCCACCAGCTCTCCAAGAAGGAGGCCTCGAGACACGCCATCATGAACTCACCCCAAATGGTGGCCGCACTCGTCAAAGCCATGTCTCAGTCCAACGACTTGGAGACCACCAAATGCGCGGCCGGTGTCCTCCACAACCTCTCGCAACACAAACAGGGATTACTCGCTATCTTCAAGTCCGGCGGAATCGCGGCTCTCGTGAAGCTCTTGAGCTCTCCCGTGGAGTCTGTGCTCTTCTACGCGATTACGACTCTTCATAATCTACTCCTACATCAGGAGGGATCCAAAATGGGTGTCAGACTCGCCGGTGGACTCCAGAAGATGGTCGCACTCTTGCAGAGGAATAACGTTAAGTTTTTGGCCATTGTTACCGATTGTCTTCAGATCCTGGCGTACGGTAATCAAGAGGGAAAACTCATTATTCTGGCGTCTGGAGGACCCGCAGAATTGGTCCGAATTATGACCCGATTTACTTACGAGAAGCTCTTGTGGACCACTTCCCGAGTTCTCAAAGTGTTGTCCGTCTGTCCGAGCAATAAGCCGGCGATCATCCAATCGGGAGGTATGCAGGCGTTGGCCACACATCTAACCCATCAGAATCACAAACTCGTTCTGAACTGTTTGTGGACACTTCGCAATCTGTCGGACGCGGCCACCAATCAGAACAATCTTCAGCCTTTAATGCAGGTATGGATCTGTTGTCTAAATATTGTGATTATGATTTAAAGATTAATTTGTTTGTTTGATTGGCGCAGAGCTTAGTTCAGTTGTTGAACACATCGGACATAAATGTGGTGACGTGTGCGGCGGGTATACTGTCTAACTTGACGTGCAATAACCAGAACAACAAGACTATTGTCTGTCAAGTGGGAGGTATTGAGGGTTTGGTTCGCACTATAATACAAGCGGGAGATCACGAAGAGATCACTGAACCGGCGGTTTGTGCGCTCAGGCACTTGACGTGCAGACACGCCGAGTCAGAAATGGCTCAAAACGCTGTTCGACATCACTATGGCTTACAAGTGATCAGTAAACTCTTGAACCTTCCGAGCCGTTGGCCACTAATTAAAGCGGTGATCGGTTTGATCCGCAATTTGGCACTTTGTTCAGCCAATCACGAGCCGCTCCGAACTCACGGCACAATTCCACGACTCGTTCAGCTGTTGTCCAAAGCATATCAAGAGACTGGACAGCGATCGAGCGTTGCATCCAATGGCAGCCAATCGAGTGCTTTCACTGATGGCGTCCGAATGGAAGAGATTGTTGAGGGAACCGTTGGAGCTCTTCATACCTTAGCTAAAGATGTCCACAATCGGGCTGTCATTCGCAGTCTCAATGTTATTCCCATTTTCGTGAAGTTGTTGTACAGCGAAGTGGAAAACATTCAACGCGTGGCCGTAGGGGTGCTCTGCGAACTCGCCAATGATAAAGAAGGTTTGACCCATTGATTGATTCATTTGATTTGATTGGTAACTCACTGTCTCTCTGACCACTGATCAGGTGCTGAGATGATCGAAGCACAAGACGCCACATCTCCTCTTACAGAACTATTACAGTCTCGTAACGACGGAGTGGCCACTTATGCGGCGGCTGTGCTCTACAGCATGTCTCAGGACAAGTCCCAAGACTACAAAAAGCGTCTTTCGATGGAATTGTCGAATTCCTTATTTCGTGAAGACGGCGCCAATTGGGGACCAACTAATGCTGACATCGATATGGGAATGTTGGCCGCAGACGACACCTTTCACGACCCCATATACCACGGAAGTCAGGGACCCTCTAGTGTTCACTCGACCGGCAGTCGTCACAATCCATACCATACGGGAACATATGATACACAAGTATTGTTGACACAATGTTATTGAATACCAGTTCCTATATTTACCAAACATTATCTCATTCAGGGACTCGACCCTATGGGCCCACACGGAGGTTATGTTCATTCAGTGATGTCTACAATGGATGCCCCGATGGATATGGGAGAACCAACTGATCTCAACTTTGATGCGCTCGAAGGGGCCCTCAATCCTATGCCTCCACACCCGCAGCAACAACAGCAACAACAACAAGGAATGACAGGACCTGTCAATGCTTGGTATGTATTATTTGTATTATTTAATTGCCAATAATTATCTAATGGATTGTATTGTTTACGGCACAGGTATGACACCGATCTCTGAACAAATGATACCAAATGAAAACAAATACGTGTTTCCCAACTCTATTACAACTACTAAACGTTTGGTCATAAAACGAATCGTGTTTTAAAAACATTATAATTGACTATTATTTCTAATATAACTTAAATTCATGAATCGATGGTATTTTTGTCATTATTTTTTATTCTTAATTTTACCCGATTTTTAGTATTGATTCCTATTTATCGTAGTTTTGATTTAATTATTTAATCGGTTTAATGATCGAAAATTCTGGATGTCGTCAAAGCATTCCAATGTGTTCTATGGCTTTGTCTTCCTTTCAGTTTTAGTGCCAATTATTATTATATATAGACTTGAAATGAATTGTGAGAACAATTGCTTTTTCAAAGAGATGATACTTTCTTCAAAGTTGTGCTTCATTTTTAATTATTTAATCATTTTTACGTAATTTCGATATCAAAATATGCCAAACATTTCTGCAATTTATAGTTAAATTGATGGCAAAGCAATCATTACTATTGACTTCTTATATGATTTCTAAATATATATTATATAAGTTTTACTAATTGTTTGGAACTCTATTGTGATTCCTAAAAGACTTAATGAAAACATTATATTATTTGTCCATTTTTACAGTTATTATGTATTGAATTATTATGAAAATCTTAATAAACATTTTCTAAAAAATATTTTCTAACGAATGATTTTTAATTATTTAAATAATAAATGTGTGAAAAATTGAATCATAAAAATTGTTTTTTATGCATTTCATTGATGTCTTCATTGAAATATAAAATACTTTTTATTAAATACAAAGTTTATACAGTATAAGTTATACAATATATTACTGTTATAGTGTAAAATATGTATAATAATATGTATTAAAAAGCAACAAATTCTATTAGACTGCGTGCGAAGCGAGCGTTGGATTAATTGACAATTGAGAGGTAGATATGTGTTGAGAGAGTGTATGCAATAAACATGAATTGATTCGTTTGTAAAAGTGTTTCCTTACGATAGGTATTGGCTGTAGAAGTAGTGGCGGAATAGTTGTCGAAGAATGGCAATCGTATACAGGTTTGCATTGGCTTCCAGTGCTGGTTATGCTGTGCAGCGAGTGTTTGAGCCTAGAGTTGGAGGTATTGCCGGATCTGGCACTGGGAGAGAGAGGCAGAGAGAGGGAGAGTGAGTTAGTGGATGAGTACAGTGTTGGGCAATACTATGGAGAGTGTAGTAATATTGGTGTCTCGTTGTGTACAGTGTGTGGAGTGTGTAGTGTATAGTGTAGTGGGAATGGAGTGAATAGGACTGTAGGACTGGTAGGGAATGTGTTTTTTGCGATCCTCCCTAACATTGCATTGAATTGTTGTACAGTTTGTGCAGTTCTCGAGTCTATGCATTCACTCACTTGAGTCAGTGTTTGTGCTGTTTCTCCTGTTTGTGGCCTTTTGTTACATTCAAATTGTATGTGTATTTATATAATAAGACACTAATCGTAATCACCACTCATTGCGTACAACATAGGACCCAATGATGACAACAATCTGCTAAATCTGGTCCAAGTTTGACCACCAAATGACCGGCCATTGTATTGATGGATGAAAATGGTAAGTGAAGGCCCGATACAAGTGACCGACGCTTTAAATGGCAAACAAACCAATTGTATGTCAATGTTATTGCAGTCAATGCTATAATTGTGTTAATTGTTGTCACATTCATATGCCATCACATCCTAAGACATGCCTATTGTCTGCCAATCAGTGATTGAAAGCCACCAAATGATGGCTACTATAGACTTAATGAACAATTATTTGACTATTTTTTACACTAATTTATACGAGTGTTAAGTCTGAGAGAAATGTGTATTAATTGAGCGCTCATTTCTGGCACTTTTAGCTGAGATAAGCGGACAAAACGGGTCATTGACTCACAAATCCATACACTAATCATTATTTCATTTATTAATAATATATTTTTAACCATTAATTCAATTGATATGATTTGAAAGCCATTTGTTTGGCTGCGAGTAATCAATGATTTTGATTTTGGGTAACCATTTAAGCCATACATTGAATGCAAACGTTTAAATGCCTATCGCTTTGAGTGTGCATTGAGTGACAAAATGGGCTAAAATTGACAATTAATTTGTCACTACAATTGGTCTGCAAATTGTTTGTCTATTAATGAGTGATGACATTCAAAGAGCTGATGATTACATGACCACATATAACATACTGTTATCTCAATTGTCAATCGATTGAAATTTTAAAGCAAACAATAAGTTATAATTAATATTTAGATAATTAATAGTAGTTTTATTGATTTGCTATTAATATGTTTGTATTGTCGGTACCGACTGTTAGACACCACTACTACTACTGTATTGTAGTTTACAATCAAGTGTTTGAATGCAATTGTGTTTCCAGTTTTGAGTATCAAAAATATGAAAAATAATCGATTGTTTGTCGACACGAATCACCAAAAAAGCTAATTAACTATCAGTCGATCGATTCCTTAGCCATCACTCTATCAAACACTAACTTCTCCTACAAATACTCTATCCATAAATAGTTAGTCTCCTCTCAATTCAATTGTTGATTGCATTTAAAGTTCAAATTACATCTCATTTACACTTTGAGGTACTCCTCGTTTAAGTGCTAACCAATAGTATCATAATTTAAGCATTTTAGCCCTATTTAGCTGCACATTCAATGACAACAATATGTATATCAAATTAAACGATATGTAATGACAAATATGTTTTGAGAAGAGATTTTGTCAAATATCTTTGCAAATGAGCGTCAAATCAAAATTACATGTTAAACAGTAATTTCAATGTTTTTACTACTTTCTATAGATTTACAATTGTATTATTTAAATACGGTACAAGCAAAGCATACAATAAATTAACACTAATTGACTTTATTATTAATATTAATATTTAGTTACCAATAATTATTGAGCTCATAATTAGTTTCTAATTAGTATTATATTTATATTAATTTGTTGTTCAATTAGCAAATTGTTGATAATTAGTGAAATTAATTGCAGTAAAAGTTGTATTAATGTTAATATTAATTAAAAATTGTTTTTAATTTCTAATTGAATGACTTATCAATGGATTAGACGCTGATTTCGATGCCTATTGGGAAGAAGAGGCCCGAAATCCGAATCGAAACCGAATCCGAATCGGACGTCAATATCAGGCGACTGTTCCGCCGATTCTAAAACAAGGTTTACATCAAATAATTGGTTATTGTTTTTGAACAATATTTAACAAACAAATGAATTTGAAAAACAGGTGAAAGTGATGGCAGAAATCTTGAAGAGTTAGAGACATTGAGGTGGAAGTCAGACAATGAGCTAACAGATCAACAATTGGACGAATACTTATCAGTGGCCAAAGCGGTCGGTCTGTTTGCCCGAGCGATCGACAAGAATTATGTCGAAAATAATAGCGTTAACAGCGATAGTCATAAAGAGCCCGAAAATTCAAGCGAAACCAATCCTAACAACACCTCCAATGAAAACACGGAAAATTGCGACAAAAGCGACGATAAGACTAAAGACGACTCTTCAGCTTCGGGCTCGACCTCCACTTTGAAGGACCACAACATTCAAAACACACTCAAAGGACTGGTGAGAACTGATGATAATTATTGTACAATTGATTGATTGCACAGTTGTAACCATATATTTAACCGATTATTATAGTCTGAGTTCGTGTCTTCACATCATCCCTCACATCATACGACCGGATGTCGAGTTGAGACAATTCCAGAAGCGGTGAATCCATCGGAAAGTGCAAACAATTTAACGAATCAGTTGTCGGCCGAATGGAACCAAAATGAAATGAAATTGTTTTCGCGAGCGCTTGAGGTTTGCGGCAAGAATTTCGGTGCAATAAAGAAGGACTTCCTTCCCTGGAAATCAGTGAAGAGTATGGTAAGCATTGCTTTTAATACTAGACATCAAAACACTTCATATTATCGTAAATAATACCGATTCGAGACGAATACTTAAGTCCTCCAAACTTTTTCCAATAAGTATAGCAACTCTGACAGAGCCGGCACTGGAGGTGTGGCGGACCCCATGCATACCATTGCGATGATGTTTGTTCTGTTTGGCAGACAATAAACAAGTTATAGATAGTAAGTGACATCGAAAACATGTCAATCCTTACTGTAACAGCTCTCACACGCTCTACCATTCGCTCCATTGGCGTCATTCGACAAATTCATACCTCCGTTAACAGCATTGGGTTTGTTATTACTTAAGCGATAAAACAATTAATTGAATTTGTGTTTGGATTGAGTGCTGCAATCACTTACTAGTTCGGAATGTAAACCTGTTTTAGTTTACTCTCGGCCTCAACTGCTTTCACCCGTTTTTGCTGAACATATCTGTCGGTTGTTTTCCACATATAATAATATTCGACTAAATTCTTAAGGCTTTTCCACGGAAGCTAATAATCGGCAAACAATTCAAAGCTTGAAACGAGATATCAAAACCAAAAAAGCGTAACAATTCTTACAAAGTCTTGTCGAATATCGTTGAAGTCTTTGCCGTACTTTTCGAGCGCCTCTTCGAACAGATTAGCCTCGGATGCGGACCACTCCTCCATCTCGTCGCGACACAGAACGGGGCCGTTGTTAGGGACTAGACTGCAGACGGCTTTCCCGATATCGTAATCGTGTTGATGAAGGACTTGCATTGCGTGCAATAGAGTTATATCTCTTGAAGCGGCGGCGGCCGACATATGCAGACTCGGCTGCTTTATAGAACTCGAACAGTCCAGCGCTCGAGCGAACGTTCCCACAGATCTGTTCACACATTTCCAAATACATTATTATTGCACAACAATTGGCTTTAATAAAGCAAACCTTGAAATAATCAAGTATTGATCAATTTGTTTATCACTAATGCTATGTTCGGGTGTATAGACTAAGGTCTCGAGCTGTTCAACAACCCTATTATCGGACTCTCCGGGCGCGAGTGTGTTAGGGGGCACCTCTGCCTGATACCTCTGGCCGACACGAATCTCTCCCCTATCGGCCAAAAGGGTCTTCTGGTGCGGATCGTAGACCAGTGTATAGAAGAAGGCGTCCTCTTTGTTGAGATAAGAGGCCAACGATTCCGTCTCATTGAGAAGAGTGACCGAACATTTGCCCCGTATATGAGTGGCCGGAAGTGTCTCGACCTGACGCGATAAAAATAACTCCCGGAGTTTGAGCTGATGTTTGTTTTTCTCGGAGAATTGTTCGGCTTCTCTCTCCTGTTCTTCTTCTAAGGCACCTTCAGTTCAAGCGTTCATTATATTAATTATCATTAATTTAATGCCAATTAATGTTAATTTTGCTAATTTTATTTAAATGGACTTAAATTCTATAATATGTTAAATAGATTGTGTTTGAATGCAAAGTTACTCAATAGGATGTGAACCCTTAGCTCTAAATACAAGAGGACAGACATAACTACAAAGTGTATTAAACACTACAATAATGAGTGGCAAAAGTTAAGAATAGTTGCAAAGCATAGGTTGTGAACACAGAATGGAAGTCAAATCGATTGCATTTTAGATCAATAACTAAGAAATCTTTAGTTATGAGACTTAACAACAATTCAGGCGCTCTCAGAGATAATTGATTTTAATTATAATTTTAATTAAAATTAACTTTTAAATTAATATTTTTATAGAATTATATGTATAACAAATGTTTAATAAATAATATCTACATTTTGTGTCAAAATAATCATTTATTATAATGCTATTAAAAAAGTCCTTTAAATGTAATAAATGCCTATTTTTAGTATCGATTCCCTTCTTAACGTCAATTTAGGATCAAATTTCAATAATAATAGCAACCAATAGGTTGTGTATAAAATCATAAGCAATACTCAAAATGACAATACATTAAAGTTATAATTATATGGCTATTAGTGCTGCCAATGGCTGAGTGTTTATACAATAGTGTAGACAATAGAGTAAGAAACGTGTCATCAAAGAGTATGGGATTAGAGGATAAGGTTATGCAAAGTGGCCGAGAAGTAGCACACAATTAGTGATTGAGTATATCCTATAGTGTTTTAGTGTATGAGAGAGTGGCAGTAGTGATGCTCCGGTGCTCTGTTGGCGAATACCTCACAAATTAGAGAACTGGTGGATAGGGATAGGGAGGGGTCGAAGCAATTCCAGGCAAAACTAATGAAGTTTAAGTCATTTCGGTCGCACTATACACACACATACACACCATTGCTATAGACTATAGTGTATGTGTAGAGCAATAATTATAATACATATAAGACATTCAACACACATCTCATACAATCCTTTATCTAAACTATTAAAACTACTTTTAAATCAATTTTCGGTACTAATTGTCCACTTTTTGATTGTGTTTTAGCGGTTCTTATATAATGAGTAAAACAATAATGAATGAGAGATAGAGAGCGCATAAAAAATGAGTGCGTGAAAGAGTGGGTAATTTATTAAGAGATGTGGTAGTGATGTCCCCCTAAGGGTTGTTCCCCTCTCTCTTCCCTCGAGCCAGTCGTCGATTGATATAAAGGGCAGGAAGAAAGAGTATACTCTGACCAGAATTAGTTGACAGCCTGTGCTCTAGAGCTGAGACAAATTTATGGCACGGCTCACAACCAACACCACATCAATGCAGTCAATGCTATTGCCTACCAGTGCTGCACATATCATATCCTATATAACACACCAATACTCCACTCCATGTCTGCATCCAATCTAAGATTATTTTAAACTCAATGCACATATTGTTTGTCAGGCGCTACTCATTAACACCACTTCATTCTCCATAACCATTGCATTTGCATTTTTCCCATTCAAATACATTACAATATATACTATTATTCATACAACATATTAAAAACATATTTACTTTGATGTTTGTCCGCCAATACGATCAGTGATCCCGATATATCCCGGCGTCGGAAAAAGCACATCACTTTGGCCTCAACGTTGCCGTTAGGGGTCTGTTTGGAGCCGACATTCAATTACAATATTCACATACTATTATGCATTCAGTTTTTGCTCAAAAGTTATCACTGGGACTATGGATGACATCCAAAATTAGTTTTAATTATAAAATAGATCATCAATTTTCTTAATTAACAAATCAATGCCTATTTCTATTTTATTCTAATGTTTGAGACCTAAATGTCTGAAAAAGTGTCACTAAAAACACATGAGAAACAACAAGATTTGAAAAGATGGCAATAAATGTATCCCAAAATATAATTTCAAGGTTTGAGTTTAGAGTGAAAAGAAAGTGATCCTCAAATGCATTGGTCTCTCATTAATGGATGGACTCATTGGGTCTGCCATTGTCTCAGACCTGAGCCATGAGTTATGGCTAACTTTTGAGCAACAAATTAATGTTGAGTTCATTGACTCTCACTTTAATTAATTCTTCGATTCTTCTGATCTGAAACGGAGTCGTCGTTGAGGTCTCGAAGTATACGTAATCTGGTAAAGTTAAGTATTATGTTTGGTTAATAAATAAGTAAAGCAGTGTTTAATTAATATTAAAGATTAGTATTAATTGTTTTGTTTTTCATAACAGTTTGTTTATAGTACTCACATACAGTATATACAGAACACAATTAAATCGAAAATATTAGATAATTATAAAACTTTACATTTATTAGCAAAATGTGTTAATTTTGGATTAATTAATGTTTTAATAGCTATTGTATTAATTGTCAAATGAATTGACAGATAAGTCAAGTGTTGACAATGAATGGCAATCGGAGGCCGAGTTTGGGACCAAAAAATAGCGGTATTTGCGTTATAAATGGGATAACAATAATGAGATAACCGGTGGTCAGAGGTCTATGAGAGGAGTCTGTATTGAATGGATTGCCGGCGAAAGCATTGATAGCATTCACTGAACGCAAAGCGCATACAAGAGAGCAGTGAATGCATTGACTGCTTGACTGCGCTATCAATTCAACAATTAATACATTTTCGTTGATAAGTTTTTTCATATGCAAAAAGACATTATTTCGAGATCAAAAATTAATTATCAGAATTGTACAGAATGGAGGCTGAGATATGTATAATAACCGGCGGTAAAGTGAGTAACTAATGCCAAAACCCGGATTCAATGGACCACTGATTGACACACTTTACGAACCATTGATAGGGATTAGCAAACCATACAAATTAATTGATCACTCATTCACTCAATGCTTATTAAAAGTGTTGTTTAGAGTGAGAGCCGAACCTATGATACAGTCATACAGACAGACATATTTGATGTTCGCTCACAACTCACACACGAGAAGAGAGAGCACAACTCAGTCTCTCCGACACCACTACACCATCTCTACCAGCGCTACATCAGATGGCACTCATCCCCACTCAAAGCCACCACTCATTAGAAGCATCACATCTGCACGTCAAATGTTACCTGTATAGTTTTGAAAACCAACTATATTCTCGTATTTAGCATCATGATGGAATGAAATACAATGTTTTACGTGTTTTTGGTGTTTAATTTAAATTTTTAAATTCCGTTAAAAATGATTTTACAATATAATTGTTTTTCTTAAATAAATAATAATAAAGTTAATTATTAATAATAAAAATCTTGATTTATATCTGATTTAGATTTCTGTCAATTTGTCGTAGTATTCAATTAATCGATATATTTATCAATGCATTGATGGCTTAGTTTACAGTCGATTTTTAAGAAAAACATTCACTGATTAATTAATATTACTTATTATATCATTCATATATAATTACAATATTTAAAACAAACTCTATGTTTTTTATTGAGAAATATGAGGCCTTTAATCGACTTTTACAGTTATTTTGTCCACAAATCTGGAAATAATTAGTTTGAGTTTGAACTACAAATCATTATAAACCCGACTATTGGTTGGTTTTGACAATTTCTTTGAATATCAATTAAGAGGGAAATGAAATTTGTTTTGCAAAACAGAGTTAAAGACGATTATTATCTACATTTGCGATACCAATACCTAAAAGTATTAAAACCAAAAGAATTCAATTCCTAATTATTTTGAGTTGAGTTCGCAATCATTTTCGATCGCTTTGTATCAACGAATCGGCAATGGATTGACAAACGGCTAATATAGTACTGTCCACTATTGGTAACTATTGTCCACTTATACCATACTTTGTATTGTATATGACTTGCTATGGACCGCAATTGGGGTCACGTCCGTCCACCAGAACTGCATCGGCCATACATTTAGCCCTTTCCTTATTGTTTGTGTCACTTTCTTTAGACGCTTGACTTGAAGACTGTCTCTCACCTATCAATACATTAAACATCAAATGATTGCTTTAACTCAAAGGTCTAGTCAAGTACCTGAGGAGTGATTAGGGGCTGGCATTCCATAGCCATAATAGTAACGATAGTATTGTTCATAAATAGGTAAATATGAAGCCAACGAGTTTTGAATGAAAGCTAGTTGTGAAGGAAGAGGTGGTGTCGTCGACGGCATGGATGACGGAGAACTCGGAGGCGAAGGTTTTACTTGTGATCGGTTTTCATATCCCTTTTGGCACAAATTGCTGGAAGACTTCACTTCTATTAGAAAGTATAAAACTATAAAACACTTGTGAAACTGGAAATAATAATTACCTTTTTTATGTTTGCTTTGACTTTGAGTCGGAGAAAGTGGTAAATAAGAAGGAAATGGAAAGACAAACGGCGACTGCAGTCGGGGAGGACTGGGAGACGACATTTTCGAGTTCTTGTCCTTTTCGTTATAACTATTATAGTTTGGCGCCGAAGAGCTCGTCGACAATGACTTAGTTTCAAATGGACTATAATTTGTTGACTTTCGTGTCAGGTCTACGGGCGCTGCACTCGACGGAACCGATTGAGAGGGCGTCGGCACTGAATGGGAGGACGATTGGGACGACGTTGAAGATGACGATGAAGAAGACGAGGTCGACATTCCCCACGAATTGGCAGTCGATTCATACCGCGAGTGGCGTTGTGTTTGTCCGAGTGGTGCCGCCGAATGGGCTTTTGGTGGCTGTAGTGAAGACTGCTTCTCAACTATCGTGTGATACCATTTGTTTTCCAACGAATTCTGAGAATTTCTCCTCTCGTTTGTCGTTTCATTCGATGAGCGCTTCTTGTGTTCAATAATGTCATCATTGGTGGCAAAGTTGGGACTCAAGTGCTCTCTCTTCACAGAAGTGCACTCAGTCTTCATGAGACGATTGCACGGATTTGAGACATTTGTCTCCATTTTTTGATCTTTTAGCGATAGAGACGTCGGCGAAGACAATGGTTTGAGGCAATTGTTTTCGAGTTTGACTTTTGCTTTCTTAGCGATGAAAGCCGACGGCGACGGCACTAAAGCACTTTCATTGCTTTCCAGAGAGTCGTCATCACTCGACTCATTGGACGCCTCATCCAATTCATCATTATTTAAATATTTGTGATTTGAATGGTTCGGTAGGTCTAAGTCGTGGCGTTCAATGAGCAGCCGTTTGTTAGTCTTATGCAGTTTTTCTCGTGCCTTCTTTGCGGTGTCCAACGACTCAACCCATTGACACTTCTGTCCCAACAACTCTTGTTGAGCATTCAGTTTAAGGACTAACTGTCCGTCCAAATAGAACTTTAACGAACCGACGGTCGAAATGTCTCGCGACTCTTGAATAGCGGTTGGAAGTATAGGCTTCGCCTTTAGAGGTTTAACTTCCTGACCGCTAACACCCGAAGCCTTTAAATCATCTAAACTTGTCTTCACGTCATAATCATTGTCTAAAAAATGGTGCAAATTATGTCTTTGATCGCAATTGAGTTGTGGTTTGGTTTGAGCGCAAGCCATGAACTTAGAGACTGAGGACAGGATATCCAACGCGAATGAATTGCTAATAGAGTCGGGTTTTATGTTGAGTATGTTTTCACTTTGATTTGTGGCGTTTGGATTCAGGTTCTCAGGTCTCGGCGGGGAATGTGTACTCTCTCTATGGATTCCCAAATAGTAGAACTCAATGATACTCTTCACTGATTTCCAGGGAAGGAAGTCCTTCTTTATTGCACCGAAATTCTTGCCGCAAACCTCAAGCGCTCGCGAAAACAATTTCATTTCATTTTGGTTCCATTCGGCCGACAACTGATTCGTNTAATTATTTAATCATTTTTACGTAATTTCGATATCAAAATATGCCAAACATTTCTGCAATTTATAGTTAAATTGATGGCAAAGCAATCATTACTATTGACTTCTTATATGATTTCTAAATATATATTATATAAGTTTTACTAATTGTTTGGAACTCTATTGTGATTCCTAAAAGACTTAATGAAAACATTATATTATTTGTCCATTTTTACAGTTATTATGTATTGAATTATTATGAAAATCTTAATAAAACATTTTCTAAAAAATATTTTCTAATTCTAATGATTTTTAATTATTTAAATGATAAATGTGTGAAAAATTGAATCATAAAAGTTATTTTTTATGCATTTCATTGATGTCTTCATTGAAATATAAAAAATACTTTTTATTAAATACAAAATTTATATAACAATGTAAAATATGTATAATAATATGTATTAAAAGCAACAAATTATATTAGACTGCGTGCGAAGCGAGCCTTGGATTAATTGACAATTGAGAGGTAGATATGTGTTGAGAGAGTGTATGCAATAAACATGAATTGATTCGTTTGTAAAAGTGTTTCCTTACGATAGGTATTGGCTGTAGAAGTAGTGGCGGAATAGTTGTCGAAGAATGGCAATCGTATACAGGTTTGCATTGGCTTCCAGTGCTGGCTCTGCTGTGCAGCGAGTGTTTGGCTGAGCCTAGAGTTGGAGGTATTGCCGGATCTGGCACTGGGGCAGAGAGAGGGAGAGTGAGTTAGTGGATGAGTACAGTGTTGGGCAATACTATGGAGAGTGTAGTAATAGAGTGTCTCGTTGTGTACAGTGTGTGGAGTGTGTAGTGTATAGTGTAGTGGGAATGGAGTGAATAGGACTGTAGGACTGGTAGGGAATGTGTTTTTTGCGATCCTCCCTAACATTGCATTGAATTGTTGTACAGTTTGTGCAGTTCTCGAGTCTATGCATTCACTCAGTGTTTGTGCTGTTTGTGGCCTTTTGTTACATTCAAACTGTATGTGTATTTATATAATAAGACACTAATCGTAATCACCACTCATTGCGTACAAAACAGGACCCAATGATGACAACAATCTGCTAAATCTGGTCCAAGTTTGACCACCAAATGACCGGCCATTGTATTGATGGATGAAAATGGTAAGTGAAGACCAATACAAGTGACCGACGCTTTAAATGGCAAACAAACCAATTGTATGTCAATGTTATTGCAGTCTATGCTATAATTGTGTTAATTGTTGTCACATTCATATGCCATCACATCCCAAGACATGCCTATTGTCTGCCAATCAGTGATTGAAAGCCACCAAATGATGGCTACTATAGACTTAATGAACAATTATTTGCCTATTTTTTACACTAATTTATACGAGTGTTAAGTCTGAGAGAAATGTGTATTAATTGAGCGCTCATTTCTGGCACTTAAGCTGAGATAAGCGGACAAAACGGGTCATTGACTCACAAATCCATACACTAATCATTATTTCATTTATTAATAATATATTTTTAACCATTAATTGAATTGATATGATTTGAAAGCCATTTGTTTGGCTGCGAGTAATCAATGATTTTGATTTTGGGTAACCATTTAAGCCATACATTGAATGCAAACGTTTAAATGCCTATCGCTTTGAGTGTGCATTGAGT
>CAJPIZ010001348.1:0-17123 GCA_905368565.1 Medioppia subpectinata | reverse complement strand
CAATTATTAGTATACACAAATAGAGTACAATATAAAACATAACAAATTAATACATTTGTACTAATTGAGGTTCAATGTATTTTTATAAATAAAACATTTGCTACCTCACAAACTCATACAAAGCTTTACATATAGCAATAATGTTCATATTGTTAATTAATATCGTTATTATGAATTTAATTGAAATATTGTTTCAAATAAATTAAAATAATTATTTTTGCGTTATATTTGAATATTGTTTTATTTTACTTTAAATGTGATGAGAGAGAAAGAGAGAGAGAGAGAGAGAGAGAGAGAGAGACTTAAATAACATAAATATATATTGGATATTATATAATTCAATATAAATATATGCGACAAATAGTGTATTATGTGTTCAGTATTGACTTTATTATAAAGAGATAATAAAACTATTAATAATATTTAAGTATTAAATAGTTTATTACAATTTTGTGTCGCGATATTGAGTTGTGTTGCCATCCGTATTACAAATACAACTAATCAAACAACCCTAGTGTGTAGGTGTTATAACAATTATCACGATCGTATTATAGCACTGAAATAGGGATAGGGTTAAAATTAACTATAATGTTTGTATGAAAAGCAACATGTTTCTTTAATTTCTCTAATAAAAACTAATTAGCAATTTAACTAATTAATTATATTTAAACTTTTTATCAAATTAAACACAGCATACTTAACATGTTAATTATTTAACAAATAAAATGTGCTTTGTAAGACCCAATGTCCCCCACTGTTTTGAGTGGGAAGTTTTATGAAAATGAATGGTACTTTTAATTAGATATATTATTCATTTACATGTAATTTAATTACATTTGTTATATATTTTTTTGTGTTTTCGTTGCGAAACCTTTTCATGTGATAAAGAATGACACGAGAAATACAAATCCTATTAATCCTTAAGACAATTGAAGTTTTTGTATTTTAATTAATAAATTGATTCACAAAATTGTTTTACCATATTACTAGTCTTACGCGTAGTATTTTATGTGTACATGTAATTTTTATTTTTACTTAATTATTTTGGGAGAGAATGTAATTAATTAAATCTGAAAAATTACGACAGTTGTCGGTATTTTGTGAGACACTTACTGTATGTTTGCGTACATATGAACTAAAAAAATAAAAACAAAACTACAAATTAAATAGTTTTACAAACATTTTTCACATAATTGTAATAACTATTCAATTTGTTTTACGTTATAAACCGGTCATTTACGTCAATGTGAAAGCATTAAAACAATTTTATACACATTGTTAACTATATTTATACAAACATTCAGTCATTCTAAGAATATTCTGTACAACACATAGAATATTCTGTAGGCATTGTTTTATTAACAAATCAATAAATATTATTATACAGAGTGTTGACTTAATTGATGTCTATAAATAGCAACACCGGTATTAACGTGTGAACTACAGTCTAAGCCAATTGAGTATATTGTTGTGAAATAGATATTGATGAATTTGACGGATTAATAACACTATTTATTAAATAATAAAGATTAATCAATTAAATGATTTCGGTTATAATAAAAATAATACGTGGTCATTTTGTTAGCACACAAATAACTTTATTTCATAAATCATAGAATTTAGGCAATATAATTTAATCCTGATTATTATATTAAACATGTTGCTAGAAAACAGCGCAAAATATACCTAATAAATATTTCATCAAATAAACATGTTTTTCTCATATTTTTATATACACTTTGTTATAATATTACCATACAGTATCATAGCTAAGTGGTACAGGTATTCAAATATGTATTACATAAATATTAATGCCATAGATATTACCATTGAATGCAATGATCGACACAAATGATTGGTCTGAATGACAGGTGTATTAGAGGTTAACAATAGGGCTATTGAATGAATGAATGGTAAAAATGGGCAAAAGTTTGTGCGGAAATGCATAGAAATGGGGACCAAAACTGTCACAACTTTTCACTGCCTCAGGCGCTCATTGAGAGGACGGGTGGGTATGGCGTACAAAGTTTGGGCTCTAAAACATCCCAATCCATAGCATATTAGATGCAAATTTATCATATTGCCTTAAATTAATTAATTAAATTTTATATTTATAAGAAAATATAATCAATAAAAACATAATTTTATTTATAATTTAAGTTAACAAATAACTAAAACATATGTACAAAATTAAATTACAAGTATTTAGTAAATGAACACAAATGGGTAAAAATAATGACCACTTTAATTAATCTATTATTACCCAACACAGTGTTATATTGTACAGTATAAGTTCAAGTAAAAGATAAATGCTATTAATAATAAAATCAAATTCAAAAATATTAATACACTATATTATTTGTATAAAAATTTAAGTAATATTTTGCTTCAAAAATAAAAATGAGATTCATTTGTTATTATTAAAAACTTTTTAGTTAATAAATTAAGGCGAAAAAATTATTATGGTGTTAACAGAATAGGGTTAATTATGCCTTATAAATATTCTATATAAAAACACAACAAAATCATTATGTCCAGTTCTGGGTTTGATTTTCTAATAAGAATTCAGTGTTGGTCGAAATTAATGTGGTAACCCTAGTCGAGTACCTGTCCAACAGGTTTTCCAAGGGTTCAGAGTTAACGACAAGGTATGACTGACGGGCGAACTAAAGCGCCATTTCTGTGTCCGTCAAAAATAATTTAAATTATTGTTCAAATGGAAAATGATATGTATGTATGTGTGTGTGGATGGGGTGTGAGAGCACTGGTACCTTATATCCGACATCCCAGGAGTACTTCCCGTTATCATTGACACTGCGTTGCCATTGGAGAGACACCAGTCCTCTAGTGTCCAAAAAAGTGCGGCAAACGTCCCGAAGACGGGTCGACGTCAGCGACAGATTGTTGAGCGAAAAGCTGTCCAAATGTTGGCATATATTCTGCAGAATCTGTTCCCACATAAGAGAAGTGACCACAAAAACAGAAAATTCAATTCAAAAGTACGGCTCAAACGCATACCTCAAACGGCAATAACGACATACTGACGGGTTGGCCGTCACTGTAGGCCTGTGCGGGTGTTTGAGGCACTAGATCGCCACCACTACCACCACCACCATGGTCATGTTTTTGGTGGACAGTGCGGATGTGCTCTTCATATTTATCGCGACGGACATTCTGTCCACAAGTGAAACTGTAATTCAGTTCCTGACTATCAATGAGGCCATACGACACAACTGTGACCATCCAATCAACTTTACAACAGATCCAATTGGCCGGACAGTGGAACAGATGGTCCCTCATATCGCGCCAATAGACCAGCGCCGGACACCCGTTACACCAATTCAAGCACTGAGTCTATGGGGAGAGAGAAAAGTGGTAGTGATATGTGGGATCAGGTGCTGGTGATAGTGATGACAGACCTTCTGATAGTGACAAATGGATAGATGATCATTGAGTTTGCATTCGTGCATCACTTGCGGACAACCGTTGTTATGGCAGCCGACCAGAGGGCAGACCACGTGACCATTAGTGGCGATCATCGCCGGTGTCTTTGTCCGACACACCGACGGCTTAACACATGTCTCGCAGTGTTTGTGAATCGTGTCTTCAATTGTCATATGATTTGTAATACAAATCAAATTTTGTATTATGTTTTGCATTACAAATAATAACACAATTTCGCTGATAATAAAACAACAATTAAATGATAGTTTTAATGAATAATAACTAGTAATCACTGACTACTGTATTTGATATGCAATTAGTGTTGAAACACATAAAACACGGCATTAATTGTTAGACAATGTTTCCACTGATGTGTGACTTTACGTATCAACACATTTAGTTTTATTATCGCATAATCATTAAATTGACGTTATATGTGTTACAATTAATTAAAATTTAATTATTAAATGCTAAATTAAATGTGTTTATACAATACTGTATAGTATACAGTACTGCTGTCCAAAAGGGGGAAAACAAGTGGGGGAAAGCAAATTTAAGGCTGGTTTATACAAAGCATATTAAAATATTGAATCAAATATTACTTGTAATGAAATCTATGTTTTCAACTTTTATGAATGAGATGACTTAGTTTTAATGTTTGTAATGCCACCCTAACAGTTGCACTCTAATAACCTGGGTTACAATTTGGACAGCACCAGCATACAGTATACAGTGTATACAGTTTTTTGCCAGTCTCTCACGTGTTTCACTGACAACTAATTAACGAGTAATTCATTAACAGTTTTTGATTCATAAACAGCTTATATTTCAAATAATTCACCTAGATCTCTATTAGTTTTGTCGTGATAAAATAATTTTTATAATACATGTCAAAGTATGTAATTACTCCAAGACTTTCCATTATAATGTAATAAATACGTGTAAATAAAAGTTTACAACATTTAATTTTATAATAAAAATTTATATTTTAATCACTTCTTGACTATCGATTTGTTTTTACATTTATAAATCAATTGTAAAATAAGTTATAATAAAAATACACATTAAATGTGAGGTAAACATAAAGATTAATAACATGTAAAAAACTGAACACATATTAAAAACCCGAAACAAATTAAAATACTTTGATTTATAAATTATAAAATTAACACATAATTAAAATACATAAAGTATTATAATTATAATTAAATATAACAATAACTTTAAATGTAATCTTCATTTTAAAAATAGTATATAATAATCGTATAAATAAATAAATATAAATACAATTAAAAAATGTGTTTACAAATTAAACCTAATCATCGAAAATGATACACAATTTAATGCATTGTTCAAAACAATATCAACAAAATTACAATCATTTTATTACTCAAATTAATATCACAATTGTTTTTTGCATTCCTTGTCGTTGGGATCGGCGGGCAGTTTGAAGGGCTCGGACTTGGGTTCGCACACGTAGTGCGGACAGTGCTGTATGTGCTGAATGACCGCATGGCACGGGTCCAGACTCCACGACCGGATGTGACTGAACGCTGAACTAAAGTACCATTTCTGTGGCCGTCATAGAAATAGTCATTTAATTAATTACAATTAATTTAAACATAAATATTTAGTGTAATAATAATATCGTATGTTTTTATGTTTAAAATATGACTTTTTAAATTCAAGTAATTTATTAATAGTGAATGTCTTTCAACGGATCACTAAATGAAAACATTAAATGTAAACACATTCTGAAGAGCACTGGCACTGGAAATGTCTCATAAAAAGGGATAAATAGTAATTTTTAAATCACAACAAAATTCACTGAATTCCTAATCAAATGAAAAGATTAAATAGTTTACAAAATCTAATTATAATCAAAAAGTTTGTTATTTAATGTTATGATAGGAATTAGTGCTTAAAAAGCAAAACTCGCAAAAAATGTTATCAATCTTTTTAATCGACAAAAATATACTCTAAAAATAGACACAAAAATCTGTATTAAACTTGAAATTAATGTCTTAATGGATAATAAGATCTAAAAATCCACACTTTAGGGAAGAGAAAGAAAGAAAGAAAGAGAGAGAGAGAGAGAGAGATGGCCAGGGTTACTTATTATCGACAGAGCATTTAGTAAACTTTTTTTATGTCAAATTTCACGCTATAAACGAATTTGAAATCGAAATTTTTTTATCTCGAATATCTTTCGAGTTATTCGACTTAGAACTTTTGTTCGAAAAAATGTTTTTTTCAAAATATATTAATATCTTATATGATTTCAATGTAGATTTTAACGCTGAACACGAATCTGAAATCCAAATCTATTTAGGTCGAATAGTTTTTGAAATATTCGACTTTAAAGTTAAATCCAAAAATTATTTACCTAACCTAACCTAACTAAACTTAACCTAACCTAACTTATATTATGTTATATTTGGTTTGGTTATGTTTAGGTTAAGTTAGGTTAGGTTAGGTAACATTTTTAGCTTGAAATTTGACATAAAAAAATTTCACAAAATATTCTGTCGATAATAAGTAACCCTGGCCATCACTTGAGACTAACAATAATAGGCAACTCTTTCAACCCGTCGACCAGTGGTTTTGGCCAACGTCTTCATTGGCTGACCATAAAACTCAATGTGTTAATAGTTGTGATAATAGTCCTGTGACCACAACCATCACCACTACATCCACAGCCATGTCATCCACTTCTGCCAAATTGCAGAGAAGGCATAATCACTGGTGGAAAGTGTGTTGGATATACAATAACGGACAGTTCATTTGTCACCAACAGTCCAAACAATCCAATCTCAAGCAATTCCATCAACAGATCCGTTCCCTATCCATGTGCTCCACAAATGCCAACTCTATATTCAATGACAGATGTGTTAATAGGGATGAGTAAGTCTTGTTGAGTGCCTCTTATGTCGCGCTTCACAACTAAATAACAAATTCTCTCACTTTTATACTAAAAACTTTTATAACTCATTCATTGAAGCGATTATTCATTCGTCCGCTTTCTCTATCATATTCTCTCTCTTTTAATGACAAATTTTGAATGAAACCATAAAAAGTGAAAAAATAATTTCAGTCAACACTTAACTTATGTGAAAGTAAAGTATACTTACGGTTACGTTGAGGTGCACTTCAACAACGCTCGGGTCCGTACCGTCTGTGCGATTACTTGTGATATAAAATAAAAGTTTGCGTAAATCTAAACAGACATCGACTCTGATTCGTCGTTTTCATGGATAATAATCAAACGATTAGTTTAGTTGATGTATATATTCGCTGTACTTCTTTGTCGTTTGGCTCGTGTCTATAGTGTCACACAAACAGCCCAAACAACCCTCTTATACAGTATATCCCAATCCCTGCTGTCCTTCTCTCTCCTTCTCTGGTCTACTGAATAGTTCTCATTAGTTGTTCACTTGTTTCACAGTTTTATGACTTTTGCCATAGAGTTTTGTGCACTTGTATTGTTCACTACACCAAACATTTCCACAAAAGCGCTAAGATTTGTGTAATTTTTCATTGTTTTTCATTGTTTATCACAAAAACTTATTCCCAATTTGCAGGTCTTTAGAAGAGTTTAATTTTTTATATGCGTTCATATGTTTTTCGTTTCCGTTTTGATATATTTGTGTTTATTTCGATGGAAAAAGTGTATTAAAAATATTTATTTGATTTATATTTGGCAGTCAAATGTTCTCTATGTCTAAGCAAAACAATAATCGCATGGATTGCGAACCACAAGTGAATCCAAGTGTCGAGACTAAGCCCTCACACTATCCGCAACTTTCAGCTCCTAATCCACTTCATGGACAGACATCGCAGACATCATCGCAACCAATATTGGTCTCTGAATCCATGACAAGCTGTTCACCACAAATCAGTTCATCGGCCACTTCAGGATTTCTACAGCAAAAACTCACTCAACCGTTGACTGCATTATTAAAACAGAGATCTGAACATAAAAATAGTAATATCTCTCAGTTCTTCATTCACTTTAAGGGTAAATATTTATATTTATTATTACTACAGACAAATGACTTTCTCATCTCTCACTATATATCCTTTGCCTCTCCCTCTCCTCCCTCTCGATGTATATATAAATATTGCAATCATTTGGTGCAGGGATTGAATGGAGAGAAGAACAACTCAAATACCAAATGCCTTCACATGACTTACAGATGTTTAAACTTCAGACAAATGAAGTGAAGTTTGTTCGCAATCAGCAAAGGAAGGCTCAAATCAAACCACAACTCTTTCTCAACAAAACTATCAATTATTGCTTTAAAGTAATTTATATTATGATTGAATTGATTATATATTCGTTGAATAATCAATATTTTAATCTCAAATTTATAACTAATCAAATATTTTGTCTGCGAAACAGTGCAGAACTGCTATAGAAAACGGTTCATACGGTGTGAAGATCTCAGTGATTAAGAATGGAAACCAGAATATCGGGTACACCACTACTGCCGATGAGGAGGAATCCGCCGCTTCCAAAGTGATCCCTTCAGACCCAACCCATCCCACACTCAATGGCTCGACAGCTCTCTATCACATCCAGTGCTTTACATGCGAAGAATGTCAAGAGGTTTTGGTTGATCTGAAGGCCTATCTCTACACTAACAGCGATTCAACTGATGGCTCAAGAATTGTGAATACACTGTATTGTAGCCGTCATTTCGTTGAGTTATTCAAACCCCGGTGTCAATCATGTGATCACTTGATCTTTGATGAGGAGTGTACTGAAGCCGAGGGGAAGGCCTGGCATTTGGGACACTTTGCCTGCAATGAATGCAAACGATCGTTAGGCGGACAGCAGTATATTATGGCCGATCCCTCCAAACAGAGCGATAAGAAAGCACTGAATGCGACAAATCCTCAAATACCGGAGCGAAAGAAACAACAGTTACCGTATTGTTTGACGTGTTTTGACATACTTTTCGGTGAATTGTGCGAAGAGTGCGGAGAACTAATAGGATGTGATGTCGGCGCCATTTCACACGAGGGCAGATCATGGCATGCCATCGATGGCTGCTTTAAATGCAATCAATGTTCAAAACCATTACTCGGAAAACCATTTCTACCCGCTTTTGACGGAAGGATCTACTGTTCGATCACTTGTTCCCAACAAACCATTCAAAGGAATAGAAATCGGGACCGAAGAAAGCAAAGGCCGCCACACAATAGTGTCGCCAGTTATCAAAATATTAATATTAGTACTAATCATACAAATAATAATGACTTATCAAAGAGACCAGAAAAGTGTCAAAATAGTTATTCAATAGACGGACAAAATGTACAGCAAATGAATCAAACGTTACAAATGAGACCAAATGAACAAAACTATTGCCAAAAGCCCTTTGAAGATAAACATAGACTTCCTGTGAACGGAGTGAACGAACTATCCGTCAAAGAGATACCAAATAATGGATTACAGTTTAATAGTCTTCAACGAAACGATCAAATGAATGAATTTCATCACAAGTTTAAAGAAATTAAATTAAACGAAACCACAAATAGTTATGAAATGGAAAAATCACGACAAAATGATTTTGTAGTTTCCATTGAAGACAATCACATCTCACAAACAAATGTCACAAACTTTAACCAAAACTTTACGAATAATATAATGAATCAACAAATGCTTGATTACATCCAAAGATACCAACAGTTCAGCAGAGCTCCGGATTATGTGATGGAGTATATGAAACAGCAGCTGATCCAGAATGGCATCAATGGTGGCAACGATATAATCGGTGCCACAATTGAGTGCGGAAGCAGTTTGAGTGAAGACGAGCGCACAAACCATCACGTCGTCGACCATAAGATACTCACCACAAACCACAACAATAATTACAATCAGATGACATCAAAGACATCATCAGATTCTTCTAGTCTTAACGTAAACACATTTGACGCTAACAATAGTGCTGTCAATAGGAATGCAATGAAATACAACCCATCCATCACTTCATCATCTAATGAGACGACACCTCTTCTGCTCAGATCACTGGAAGAGAAGGCAAAACAATTGACACAAACCCGCAATCAAACCAAACAATTGTCTCACAACACGAAGATCTTTAGCGAACAATCTCTGCCACAAAGCGAATCGCCGTCACAGACATCGCAAGCGGACCAGTCGTCCAACAGTTCAATCATCGACAACAATAACTCAACGATCAGATCAATTAATGCAGACGTCATACAAGACGTGAGGAATAGTGTGGAAGTGGACACACCATCCACTCAATCAACGGCTCTTCAGTCGACGTCATCGCAAACCACTCCCGAAATAAACCCGCGTTTGGCTAATAACCAGAAATCGGTGACATTTGATCCGAGCGTTAAGGAGACAACGGGAACGCGAAGAGTGAATCGCAATCGACGGTCGAGACCAACGAAACGACACGAATGGAGTGATAATCACTCGTGTTCTACATGTAGTACTTGTTCCTCGTCTTCGTCTTCCAGTGACGACAACTTTGATTACGAGTCCACTCTCGAGAGGAATCGAAACCAATGGTTGGGAACCAAAATACAGTACGTATCCAACGATCGCAAGAAGAATGTCACCAATGGTTTGGTCCCAACAAGTGAACCAAACACTGTCCACAACAACGAGAGTTGTACCATATCTTAAACGCCCGGACATTAAGATTGTTTGAGTCATTCACTCTTCCATTACATTTAATATCTAATTATTTTCATTGCATTAAAACTATTTATTAATATATTTTTTAAATATTTAATATAAAAATAATATAATTTTTAAAATATTTTATCAATTTAATGGATAAATAAAGATTTTTATAATGTTTTAAACGGTGGCAAAAAACAGTCGAGTATTTCATTTATTTCAATATACAGTGAATTTGAATTGAAAATTAATTATTTCATACAATATTTAAATAAAAATGTCGTTTTTCTACTCAATTTAGAGATTATTAATTACTTTTAAGTCTTCTTATGATTAAAATAATGAGAGAAACGGTGAAAGTGTTTAGTTCTCAGTCTTAATGTTAAGTAACAAAGCATTGATTTATTACTTAATTATTACTTTCGCTTAAACTCTTAAATTAATAATTAATGTATATTTCAAATGCCTTCAAATCGATTGATTATTAGTTTGGATTATTAATACCAATTCGTGTCTCTATAAAGCCTTAAGTGATAATATATTAATAAATGAAAATTTGAAACTCATTTTAAATTATATTCAAAAATTTAAACCAATCCAAAGTATACACAAATGTTTGACAAATTTATTAAAGCAGATAAAAATCAATATAATTGACTAAATTATTGAAAATAATTTATTTTAATTTCTATTACAATCTATGATTTGAATGAATTCATAAGTTATCTAAATTTCGGACAAATAATTAATGACAGAATCTATAAAAATTAAAAAAGATATTTTCCACTAAAAAACTTCAAACATTTGTCACTAATTTCGCTATCATTTGACTATTATTGTAAATTTGATGGCAAATAATTGTGGACCACATCCAACACATGCCTGACCTAACCTAACCCATCGATAAGTCATACAAAGAGTTAAATAATTAAATATCATCTGCGAAAGCGTTGGGAAGAGTGAAGAGCGCATCCCTATTACATCCCTATCCCTACTGTAGAGTATTAGGGAATCCCTATTAGGGTTTGCCTAACATTGAGACCACAACTCCTGTACTAAACATAACTCCCTCTCAAGGGTTGTAACGAAACACATGTTTTGAAGCCATTTATGAAAACAACGACTGAATGATTGAAAGCAATGATCAGAAGACCCGCTAATGTGTCCAATGGTTTGCTCGCACTTCTAGTGGCCTTTGGTATCGGATCCGGTTATTACATCTTTGAGCCCACCGTTCGGGACCTGATCATCGAAAAGAGCCGACGTGACCAACAATTAGGACCCGTCACTGACGGACACATTATCGCAGAGAAGATCATCGAAAAGAAATAGACAACCATTGGATGAGATGGCCATCAAATGGAGGTCCGGAGCGATGGCGGGCGTCGGCCTCTTAGGCGTTGCACTGATTGGGATCACTGTTTTCTCTGCGTTTCCTCTCTATAAGGGCTATAGACTCTCCAAATTTGACGAAGAAGTCAAAGCAATGGTCAATAGACGTGACCATTCATGACGTGCTTATTATTCAATGAGTTTTTGTAGTTTTATCTCAAATATGTATTTAATTTAATCAAAGATTGTTTAAAATATTCAAAATAAATGATCACTAATTGAGTCCATTATTTGTTGCCGTTTTTTCTATGAATTAAATTTAATCAAAATTTAAACAAAACTGAAATTTATTGACAGAATTGCATATAATATGCAAAACAGCGACAAAAACAGTGCTTTTAATACCTTTAATACATTTAAACCTAAACTATATTTAACTAAATATTAATTAATTTCATAAATTTGAAAACAAGTGTTCATTTAAACGCTAATAAGTGTTGAGTTCTTCATCTACTTCTTGGCCGGCTTGTCGTCAGACCACTGGGTGTTAATGATTGGCACGTATTGTAAGACATACTTCCAGTCGAAAGCGAAAGCCACGGCCACCGCAGCCGCCGCTCCGTAACCAACGCCCGAACGGCCCCTAAATGGCGGACAAAACACATGTTATTCACATGTCTTCAGTAATCAATACATGCGGTCATGACTTGAGCTCATGAGTCACAGCTTGCGGTCATTTACGGGCGGATTAGACGACAAGACGTGATCGCGAACTCAGGACACGAATCAATGATAATATAAATACCAATTGAGTGACCAATTGATGGCTCGTCTGGGCGTGAGTTGAGGCCAAACGCCTTTCATTCCGTGAGACATCTCTTCTTGGGATCAGTAATCACTCCACACTATACCACACAATACAAGACAATACAAGACAACGAGTCAATCAATTGATCCAAACAGTGATCCAAAGGTTGAATCCATACATCAATTATGTCTCTGTTTTTGAACGCAAAACAAATAAAACGTCTTTTAATTCATAAATCGTTTATTCGTTTCATTTGTTTTGCATTTCATCTGATTTTGTGAATCACAAGAAGCGGATCCCAAGAGATGTCACATTTGATTAAAGCCAACGCTTCCCTTCTTCACCGGTTTCGGTAAATATTGACCACAAATACAATGCAAACAATTTGTTGATTGATTTGATCCGCCGTTCAGACCATTATTGGCCACCAATTGTCGTCTGGCGTCGACTTCCGCTTCGAAGCCATCGAAGCCTTCGAAGGACTTAATGACCACTAAAATGGATACCAATCAAGAGATTATGGATCCCATTGTGAAGGATATGAAGAATAAGTTGAGCGAAACCACACTCAAGACCGACACTCCGATGACTGTCCATGACTTCAATGGTGTCCCCAAAGAGCACATCTATGAGCGAAGGGTTCGCATCACTCAACCGACGAAGAATGCGATGCAATCCGGAACTTATGGAACCGATCGGTGGCTCATCGAGTTTGAGTCGAGAGAGCGCTGGGAGAACCCACTCATGGGCTGGACCTCAACGTTAGCCATAGTTTTTGATGTGATTTTATATGAATCTAATTATCACTAAATGGTTTGTTGACTGCTTTAGAGCGGATCCGTTGTCTAATCTGAACGTATGGTTTGCCACCAAAGAAGAAGCGGCAGAGTTTTGCCAGAAGAATGGCTGGTATTACGAGATAGTGGAGCCTTCGGTCCGTAAAAACCTCAACAAGAATTACGCCGAAAACTTTTCGTGGAGTAAAAGGACTCGCGTCGGATCCAAGTGATCCACTTCTTAGGCTCTTGTGGTTTAGTTGAGACAATAGATTGTATTATAAAAATTATTTAGTGCTTTAAATTGTTTTCTCGTTATAAAGCAAATTAAATTGTAATTTAAATCCAAATTATGGTTTTAATGACAGAATTTATTGTATTTAACTTGTATTGAATCCAATCAATCACTTCTAACATCAAAAGTAAGTTTTTATAAATGAAGTATTGAACAAATGATTCAATGATATACTCAACTATTATAATGTGTGTCCACTTTGATCATTACAACCAAATCATTGCCCAGTCTTTTATTATTGGTATTACCGATCATTTTGAAAGCTTAACGTAAAATCAATAATCAATATATGAGACATCAAATCATGGAAATAACATCATTTCAATTACCAATTCATACAAACCTTTCTGATATACTTTAGACTCTAAACGCAATCATTTATGATAACAAATATTGGATATGTTTATGGATAATGAATACAACATTTACTATACGGTATAATTAGGAAAATCTCATTTGTACTCATCTCTCATTTAGATGAGTATTGAGTACATTTAAGTGCTCTCCATTAGACTGAAAACGGAATAAACTGAAAAATATAATTTTTATTGAGTATTGGATTTACGAAATTATGTCTAAATCTTTGATTACATCATAAAAAGTGAATTAACGGCCAAAATATAAATTTATATATAAAAGAGATTTAATTCAAAACTAATCCATCATTTGCTTAAGAAACTATCGATTTTTTGGTTGATTTCAGGCACGGCTTGGAACAGATCGGCCACAAGACCGAGATCTGCCACTTGGAAGATGGGTGCGTCCGGGTCTTTGTTGATGGCAACTATTGTCTTCGAGTCCTTCATTCCGGCCAAGTGTTGGATCGCACCAGAGATGCCGACAGCGATATACAGTTCCTGTTATTCAATAGATTAATGCTTTAAATTGTATTGAAAATGACAAAAGCCTATGATATTTTCTCATTAATTATGTAAATGCAAACAAATCTAATTTATCGTTTTAAATATATAAGAGATACTAATATTTGTTAATTAAATTTTTTGGCTAAAAATCCTTTTTAACAAAAATATAAATACATTTCCAAAAGAAATTTTTGATGCGATCACTGATATTAATGAGAAATAATCACTGTTAAAAATTTTATCTGATTCACCTTTTTTGGACATTGCTAAAACGTGAATTTTCACCGAATTTATTTGACCGAATATTAAAAAATTCACGTTTTAGCAAATGTCCAAAAAAGTGATAGATTTGTAAGTTTTGATGTGTAGTTACAATGAAATGATGCGTTATTTGTGTGAATGTTTTGATAACTATTTCAAAGTATGAGTTGTTTTCACCGATAATTGAGTGCAAAGTATAGCAAAGAGTGGATTATAATTGGATTTGCAGTCAATTTGCAGTGAATTTAGTGAAAACATGTTTCGCCTCTCATTCGCACACAAATGCCTTTCCGTCGGACTTATGGTAAGCGAAGACACGACTCATATATGATAGCAATTGTATTGACTGATTGTTTTGGACAGCGATTGTCATGTCGTGGCGACCGTATGGCCAGTACTTTAGTGATCGTCGACCACAACAACGAAAAGCTATCGAAAGTCACTTTGAATACCATAAGCGCCGCCAAACAGATCGGCGGCGATGTCTCGTGTCTGGTCTTCGGCACCAAAGTCTCGGATGTCGTCCAGAGTTTGTCGAAAGTGAAGGACATTAAGAAGATTTTGGTCGCAGAGAGCGATGCCTTCAAAGGCTTTTTGCCCGAAGTGTTAGCGCCGTTAGTCGTGTCCACACAAAAACAGTTCAATTTCACGCATATTATGAGCGGTTCCACAGCTGTGGGCAAAGTATGTGTCCACACATTCACTGAACCATCAAATTATAACTTACATGATTTGGCTGTCATTTGTTTAGAATCTGATCCCAAGAGTGGCCGCACAACTGGACGTATCGCCCATTTCTGAGATAACGGCCGTCAAGAGTGAGGACACGTTTGTGCGACCCATTTATGCGGGAAATGCAATGCAAACCATTAAAGTGAAGGACGCCATCAAAGTGTTGACAGTCAGGGGAACCGCTTTCGAGGCGGTGGAACCCGAAGGAGGGAACGCCACCTCTGAAAAGGTGGCCACCGATGGCCTGAAGAACGATTTGTCCGAATGGTTGAGTCAGGAGTTGACTAAAAGCGAAAGACCGGAACTGACGAGCGCTTCGCGAGTCATATCCGGCGGACGAGGAATGAAAAGCGGAGACAATTTCAAGATGTTATACGAATTGGCGGACAAATTGAACGCAGCGGTCGGCGCCTCCCGTGCGGCGGTCGACGCGGGCTTTGTTCCCAACGACATGCAAGTCGGACAGACCGGCAAAATCGTTGCACCGGTACTACTCATAGGCTTTTGTCATTTTCAATACAATTTAAAGCATTAATCTATTGAATAACAGGAACTGTATATCGCTGTCGGCATCTCTGGTGCGATCCAACACTTGGCCGGAATGAAGGACTCGAAGACAATTGTCGCGATCAACAAAGACCCGGACGCACCCATCTTCCAAGTGGCAGATCTCGGTCTTGTGGCCGATCTGTTCCAAGCCGTGCCTGAAATCAACCAAAAAATCGATAGTTTCTTAAGCAAATGATTGATTAGTTTTGAATTAAATCTCTTTTATATATAAATTTATATTTTGACCGTTAATTCACTTTTTATGATGTAATCAAAGATTTAGACATAATTTCGTAAATCCAATACTCAATAAAAATTATATTTTTCAGTTTATTCAGTTTTCAGTCTGTACTCAAATGTACACTTAAATGTACTCAATACTCATCTATTATAAATGAATTGAAAGGAACCAGACAAACGTAAGTCACTCATAGAAATAATTATATTTTCATCGTGAATTATATTAAATATTATGATTCATAGTGGTATACTATATTAATATGTTTAATAATGAATATATTTTACAGTTGTTATTCAAATACGACTTACGTTTGTCTGGTTTCGTTCAATTCAAATGAGAGATGAGTACAAATGAGATTTTCCTAATTATACCGTATAGTAAATGTTGTATTCATTATCCATAAACATATCCAATATTTTTATCATAAATGATTGCGTTTAGAGTCTAAAGTATATCAGAAAGGTTTGTATGAATTGGTAATTGAAATGATGTTATTTCCATGATTTGATGTCTTATATATTGATTATTGATTTTACGTTAAGCTTTCAAATAATCGGTAATAACACTAATAAAAGACTGGGCAATGATTTGGTTGTAATGATCAAAGTGGACAAACATTATAATAGTACAGTAAATCATTGAATCATTTACATATTGATCATTGAATCATCAATCAATACTTCATTTATAGAAACTTACTTTTGATGTTAGAAGTGATTGATTGGATTCAATACAAGTTAAATACAATAAATTCTGTGATTAAAAACATAATTTGGATTTAAATTATAATTTAATTTGCTTTATAACGAGAAAACAATTCGAAGCACTAAATAATTTTTTATAATACACTCTATTGTCTCAACTAAACCACAAGAGCCTAAGAAGTGGATCACTTGGAGCCGACGCGAGTCCTTTTACTCCATGAAAAGTTTTCCGCGTAATTCTTGTTGAGGTTTTTACGGACCGACGGCTCCACTATCTCGTAATACCAGCCATTCTTCTGACAAAACTCTGCCGCTTCTTCTTTGGTGGCGAACCATACGTTCAGATTAGACAACGGATCCGCTCTAAAGCAGTCAACAAACCATTTAGTGATAATTAGATTCATATAAAATCACATCAAAAACTATGGCTAACGTTGAGGTCCAGCCCATGAGTGGG
>CAJPIZ010001347.1:0-17126 GCA_905368565.1 Medioppia subpectinata | reverse complement strand
ATCGAAATATACAATTAATCACTTTATTTATCACATTTAGAGAGAGAGAGAGAGAAGTAGTGGTAATTTTTCTTTTTCAATTTTATACATATTTTTCAATTTGATTATCAGAGAAGAGTCTCTCGTCTAATAAAAAGCTAACAAAAAAGTTGTTTTGAGACAAGTATTGGCAGCAAATGAAACACTCTCTAAATGTGATAAATAAAGTGATTAATTGTATATTTCGATCGTTCAGTCAAATGGAATTAAATTACCGGAGAATTCAGTTTTAAAATAATTAATTTAAGAAAAACTTTGTATTTTTTTGCCAACAAATAAGAAAACACTCAAAACTCCTAAGACTTCTCTGCCTTTAACTTCAATGTACTGTAGATTACGTTTATTTTAATGATTATATCTCTCATTAAAATAAACACAAAAAGTTTATACGTTTTTACACAAAATAAAACAACAAAAAACATAAAAGTAAAAAAACAAAATGTTTATTTAAGAAAAATTTCATTTAATTACTAATATTTCTCATTCGACTGATAAGAGTCGGACCGGATATCAAGTGAAAACCAAATTTATATTATTCTCGCAGACGTCCAAAGAATTTAATTCTCTCTCCACTCGAGTCTTGTATTTTATGGAGAATTTTGAGTATTTTTTTCTCTTAAGTTTTAAATCTTTTTTAAACAGAAACAGAGAAAAGTATTTGCATTATTGAAGGCGAGGCCAAACAAGTTTGTGTCGGAGTCGGGAAGAGAGAGAGAGAGAGAGAGAGAGAGAGAGAGAGAGTCTTAAAATTGTTATTATCAATAGCTTTGGTAACGACTTAATAAATTATCATTTCATTTCATTGGACTTTTATTCCGCTCATTCCTTGTGCAGCCCAACAGCCCATTCATTGGTCAGCCATTGCTCTGGCATTGCATGTGATTTCGCGGCGATTCCCCTCCAAAATCCGTGGTCGGGATCCGTAGTGAACGTGACTCCAGAGTGAGAGCACCGGTGGTTGTAGTGGTAGTAGTGGTTAGTAATTGATGCCATCGGTGCTGTTATTAGCATTTTAACGATCCATTCAATCCAATAGTATATCAAACAAACATATTCTGCAAAAACCATTTCTATGCACAGTATATGCCGTTTGTAAGGCCTGTCACTCATTAAATGGATTAGTGTTCGGCTCTAACACTAAATTATATACAATTTTAACGATTATATTCTTTGGGGTTTCGTTTACTCTCTAAACTACTTCTAATTATTTCTTATTTAACCTCTTATTAGAAGAAATTATATAATTCTGACAAATATTTCTCTAATTCTCTTTAATATTCCGTATAATAAATGGCAATAAATATTGCGATAAAAAACATTTCATTGCTTTTATCCGTAAATTCTAATTAAATATTTGAGGTCTTAATTGGATTTCTTATCGAAATATTTCTTTCGGAGATAAACTCTTTTTCAATTAAATAATTTCGTTTCAAATGACAACAAATTATTGAAATCATATTTCGTTGAGTGGAAGCGAAAAGTTATGCTAATAGAGAGTATTCACGAAATGCATACATAACTCCACTCAATAGAAATGGAGATAAAAGTAACATTTGTTTAAAACTCTTGAAAAGTGGTTGACTTCAAGTGGTTTGAGATGAGGTACCGACGAAAGAGAGAGAGAGAGAGAGAGAGAGAGAGAGTCCTAGTATGAAGTCTTAATACTAATTAGTAGTATTGGTTGACACCAACGCATTCAACCTCTTTTAAACTTTTCTTCTATACACTCTTTTGACTCTCTCTCTCTCTCTCTCTCTCTCTCGTCGGTACCTCATCTCAAACCACTTGAAGTCAACCACTTTTCAAGATTTTTAAACAAATGTTACTTTTATCTCCATTTCTATTGAGTGGAGTTATGTATGCATTTCGTGAATACTCTCGATTAGCATAACTTTTCGCTTCCACTCAACGAAATATGATTTCAATAATTTGTTGTCATTTGAAACGAAATTATTTAATTGAAAAAGAGTTTATCTCCGAAAGAAATATTTCGATAAGAAATCCAATTAAGACCTCAAATATTTAATTAGAATTTACGGATAAAAGCAATGAAATGTTTTTTATCGCAATATTTATTGCCATTTATTATACGGAATATTAAAGAGAATTAGAGAAATATTTGTCAGAATTATATAATTTCTTCTAATAAGAGGTTAAATAAGAAATAATTAGAAGTAGTTTAGAGAATAAACGAAACCCCAAAGAATATAATCGTTAAAATTGTATATAATTTAGTGTTAGAGCCGAACACTAATCCATTTAATGAGTGACAGGCCTTACAAACGGCATATACTGTGCATAGAAATGGTTTTTGCAGAATATGTTTGTTTGATATACTATTGGATTGAATGGATCGTTAAAATGCTAATAACAGCACCGATGGCATCAATTACTAACCACTACTACCACTACAACCACCGGTGCTCTCACTCTGGAGTCACGTTCACTACGGATCCCGACCACGGATTTTGGAGGGGAATCGCCGCGAAATCACATGCAATGGCAGAGCAATGGCTGACCAATGAATGGGCTGTTGGGCTGCACAAGGAATGAGCGGAATAAAAGTCCAATGAAATGAAATGATAATTTATTAAGTCGTTACCAAAGCTATTGATAATAACAATTTTAAGACTCTCTCTCTCTCTCTCTCTCTCTCTCTCTCTCTCTTCCCGACTCCGACACAAACTTGTTTGGCCTCGCCTTCAATAATGCAAATACTTTTCTCTGTTTCTGTTTAAAAAAGATTTAAAACTTAAGAGAAAAAAATACTCAAAATTCTCCATAAAATACAAGACTCGAGTGGAGAGAGAATTAAATTCTTTGGACGTCTGCGAGAATAATATAAATTTGGTTTTCACTTGATATCCGGTCCGACTCTTATCAGTCGAATGAGAAATATTAGTAATTAAATGAAATTTTTCTTAAATAAACATTTTGTTTTTTTACTTTTATGTTTTTTGTTGTTTTATTTTGTGTAAAAACGTATAAACTTTTTGTGTTTATTTTAATGAGAGATATAATCATTAAAATAAACGTAATCTACAGTACATTGAAGTTAAAGGCAGAGAAGTCTTAGGAGTTTTGAGTGTTTTCTTATTTGTTGGCAAAAAAATACAAAGTTTTTCTTAAATTAATTATTTTAAAACTGAATTCTCCGGTAATTTAATTCCATTTGACTGAACGATCGAAATATACAATTAATCACTTTATTTATCACATTTAGAGAGTGTTTCATTTGCTGCCAATACTTGTCTCAAACAACTTTATTTTGTTAGCTTTTTATTAGACGAGAGACTCTTCTCTGATAATCAAATTGAAAAATATGTATAAAATTGAAAAAGAAAAATTACCACTACTTCTCTCTCTCTCTCTCTCTCTCTCTCTCTCTCTCTCTCTCTCTCTCTCTCTCTTGTGAGAGCAGTGTTTGGATTTTTAATACATCAACCGTTCGCTCGGTTACTATTTTTAGACACACATTATATACAATACACATAAAGCTACTCAAAGCTGATTTTATATTGCTCTCTCTCTCTCTCTCTCTCTCTCTCTCCCTCTCTCTCTCGTACTTACAGTGCTCTCTAATCGCGCAAACATTTCAACTATAATATATGAATTTTCTCAATATAATAGTTTGGGGCAATATATTTGGGTTTTATAGATGTCTTAAGATTATAAATAGAAATAACTGATGACCCAGACTCTTTCTCCCACTCTCTCTTTTTCTCTCCCATTCAATATCTATATTATAGATTCTATACGATTGAAAGCCTCGTTCATCACTATATTGTATGCCTACCGACCCCTTCCTGACCGACCCCTACATCTCTCTACAGCTCTATATTTATATATTCTTTGGCTTTTTATTTATGTGTTTTCGGAGTTAATTCATAAACAACTACACAATAAATATTGCACAGAATATTCCGTGCATTTCTCGACTCTTTTCTCAGCCATTACTCAAATTCCCACCAAATGTTGTCTTTATATACATATTTTATAATTAACACCCGTTATTATAAATAACTTTAGCGTCTATTAAGCGAATTATAACCGGAATAAAAACGACCAAAAATATGGCAATCATTTGTAGATAAACTACACACATGTGTATTCTGTATATACATTGTAATGAATATTAATGTTTACGTAATTTAGAGATATTTTTACTGTAATTACAAAAAAGTACAGTATATTTATTTGTGTATAAAAATATTCGACTATTTGATCAGATGTTTCAAAATGGGTTTTTTAAAAATAATCTTTCATATACTGTACAGTAATGTTTGGTCGATATAATAATTTTTTGCAATTCAAATACTTTATTCCTGACATATCTTTTTGTTTAATACAAATAACTCATGTTTGAAAAATATTTACATTATTAAAAGTTAAATTCAAAATTAAATTTTTTTTCCTCTCCCTCTCTGTTGGAAAAACATTTATATGAAAAGTGGATTTAATAAATACTGTACTAGATTCTTGAGACATTTTTGTATATACAGTACATGTGTTTACTCGCTCTCTCTCTCTCTCTCTCTCTCTCTCTCTCTCTCTCTCTCTCTCTCTCTCTTGTGATTCTCTCACCACTTATTGACGACTATTGGCCCGAAGGGAGTCCACAACACGTAATGTAAAACCATTTTCCAAATGTTTGTTGAGTTTAGAGTTAATGCGTTTAAAACGATTCTGAAGGGAGTGTTTCGCACCACTCGTAAGATCTCTCTCTCTCTCTCTCTCTCTCTCTCTCTCATTCACTCACAATTGGGATTGTATTTCGATAGCTATTACAGAAAAAGAGAAATATTTTCACAAAACGATATTTGAATTATTACTTAAAACCACGATTTGGTTTCAAATATATTTAAAGAATTTTCTTAACATGTATTTAACGTCAATATAAATACAATAATTACTACTAAAACCTATTTTTGGACTTCTTTTTCCTCATTTAAGCGAAATGACAAAAAACAAGACAAATCTAATACACAATTATAGCGCAAATTTATCATAAAAAGCAAATTAAATGCCGTATTATTTGTGTAACATTTTTAAACGGTTGACCACTGGATAACACAAAATTAGATGCTATTAAATAATTAAATGCTAAAAGAGTTAAACAGTTTTGATAATAATATGGGAATAAAATTAATATAAAAAAATAATAGAATAGGAATTTAATTTAGGAAACGAAAGATGTGTTTACCATAACTTGTATTTAATGTTTGCATTTAAAACATGTGTTCATTTCTCATACAAATGAAGGGAATTGTCCGCAAATTAAATCCTAAATGAACTGAATATGCAATTCCTGAGGGACTGTGACAACCAAATTGAACACAATATACAAATCTCATTATGTATTTAACACTTATTCTAATACATTAATAATTGGTGTATTTATTCGTTATAATTAATCATAATATTTGTTGTATATATTGTGAAAGAGTGAACACATTGGACGACAGGACACAGCCTTTTAGTGGATAAATATTGTGGGAAAAGAATTTCTTAAACGGCTTTTTAAATGCTATTGTATTCAACAATTGTGTCGCCAAATACTCGCTTAGGAAATGACACAACTATTTAATGATTTTGTCACATATTCTTCTCCTCACATATTAATAGCCATTTATTTAAATATGAAAATTCTGTTGTCATTCACTTCATGTTTATTATCCGCTAAACGAATGCATTGGATGTGTATTTCGTTTTATAATTAGTTTAAATTCAACTAAAAGTCAATTAAGTTTTTTTGAGAGATGCGTTGAAAATAGTTTTTTTTGTTGATTATTATATTAAATGTGGGAACAAATTTCATAACCATTAATACCAGTGCACACACACTGTGTGTACGGATATAACTATGTTTAACAGTGTATTCGTGTTTATCATAATCTATATCACAATAGATAATGTATTGGATAATTGATTGTATATTTTGATTGCAGTAAAAATCCAATTTAAAGTCCTTAACCAATTGGATCACACAATCAAATCCCAGAAACAGTTTTTAATTTAAATGTTTCACATGTTTTTTGTGCGTGTGTTGTGTCGAAACAGTTAAGTAAAGTATGTTTTTCTTTGACTAATTGTCTCCAAACTATCATTCATTAAATGTAATTGAATTATAAGAAATGAATGCTAACGACGCGTAAAAATCAATAATAAAAAACAAATCAATTTTAAACCTCATGTTTTAATTTATGGCTATTATTCTCAGACTTTTTTCTTTCTCTCACCAAAAAAAAACAGTATATATTTATTGGAAAAAAATAATTCCTAACAAATTCAGTATATATTTGTGTGGACACATCGGGTCCTGACTGTCACACAGCGGGCTATTCAACAATTTAGCATTTTTTCTGACATATGCTCTCTATTTTGGTTTTCATATAATCTTAAGTCTATTATTCGCGAGTGTTTTCTCTGTGAGGACCTCCTCTTCACGAGAGGACTGTTTCAGTGATACACTTAAAAACATAAGAACTGTACGAGAGTTCAGAGGAGAGAGAGAGAGAGAGAGAGAGAGAGAGAGAGAGNTTTAAGATAGAGTGGTATTTATATTAATAATAATCACTTATTAAAATTCAATTGTTTTATATATTTAATAAACATTTTAGTAATTTTATGCATTAATAATGTTTTATGAGAGAGAGAGAGAGAGAGAGAGAGAGAGAGAGAGAGCAACTTCTTGGTCTCAGTTGGAGACCATATATTGCCGTCACTTTAAATTAATGTTTGCTTTAAACTCATAGCTTGTAATAGTTTTGATGCAGTTTTGCATAAATTACAGAATAAGAGGAGAAAAACATAGAGAATGTCTATAAAAAAGCTATTGTTCAGTAAAAAATGTTTTATTGCATTTAAACAGTAATTCAATTGTTTATTTCGTTTAATTTATTTTCTTTCTTCTTTAGCTTAAAGGGAGAGAAAACGAGTGAAATGTGTATAAAATAAGTGAAAAGAATAGCTATTCAATTAAAATCTACTTTTCGCTGCTCTCTCTCTCTCTCTCTCTCTCTCTCTCTCATAAAACATTATTAATGCATAAAATTACTAAAATGTTTATTAAATATATAAAACAGTTGTATTTTAATAAGTGATTATTATTAATATAAATACCACTCTATCTTAAACTCTATCACATCTCGTCCTCATTTGAGCTCATTTTTCACTATTATTACAGAAAAACAATTTCTATTATTATTATCATTAAATGAAATATTTTTTGTTAGTATTTTATTAATTCGTTTCAATTGTTTTATATTTCATAATAAACTGAATTCACTAATGAAGTGAACAAATGAGTGAATGAATGAATGATTGAATGTTTGAAATGAAAGCATACACTGAATAAAAAGATGCATAAAAAACAATAAATGCATTTAAAAAGAGCTGTCATTTATTTAATTGGATTACATTTTAAATACATAACAGACAGCGAAAAAACAATAAAACAAACTTTTATATCGCAAACAATATATTCATCATTTGGTGTGCATTTACTGCCCCTCCAAACGAGAGAATAAAATCAATAACAAAAATACTATAATTATAATTAAAGTCAATAATAAATTATATTTTAGTTGATTAAGTCTATTAAAGCCATTTGAGTGATAAATTTTATAACTTTATTTAATGTTCAAATTATTTTTTCAGCGCCCCATAGGATATAGTGTTGGCGTTGTTCTGGTATTCAAAATATTTTTACGCTAACTTTGGTCGGGGGAGAAAATGAAATATTCTTACACTTAACTAGTATTGCTCTTTGTGTTGGCCATCATATAAAATATAAACAACAAATATAATAAATAAATAAGTTATATATAAATTTTGGATTCAATTTAAAAGTTCAAATCAAATCAAAATCGATAAAAAAAAGTGTTTCCAAATGATAAGAGATTGGAGATTAAGTCATCGAATTAGACGATAAAAGTTATTGAATTTGTTTTCATCTGTTTTTGTTGTTATGTTTTCATTTGATTTCCCAATCAGTACTAAGAATAGCATCGAAACAGTGAAAGAATTTACTGGTTTTTTATATATAATCTCATAAAAATAAATTTGTTTTTGTTTGTATCACTTAAGGGTCCCTCAGTATTAAGCTAATAATCATTTGCTTTTCTCTCTCCCATATTTATATTAATGGTTAAACCAATCAATGATTTGATATACAAAATAATATAATAAAATTTTTTTATAATCTATCATTAAATTGAATTTATATGAAGAAAAGGGCGAATGAATGCCATAAAAATGTTAACTTTATTGAAGGCATCACTTAAATCAAGAATTCGGATCTCAAATATAATAATAATATAAAATCACAGATTTTTTAGTGTTATATGAAATTACTGTGTATTATATCAATAAATGTATTATTTTAGCCGAAAAGAGGACTTCAAACCAATTAAATGTGTTGGCAGTAAAGTACTGACCAAAGAATTTCAAGTCCAACCCAAATGGATAATTGGGTCTTAGATTTTTCTTGTGAACAATTATTTAAATCAAATATTGTTTTATCTAAAAATATATTTGAAGCCATATTTTCCCATTACTGTCGGAGTTTTATTTCTTTGAGATGTATATCAAATTGATTTTTCATATAGTGGTGACTCCGCGACAACAAAGCACTCAAACGCTTTCAATGCTTTTTGGGCTTTACTTGTTATGTGAGCCCAATGTTTGTGGAAAGTGTGGGTCCATTAAAATGATTTTGGCGTGAATTTATGCGGAAAACATATATTCAAACCAATGTATGGAAGAAATTAGTGGCGAGAGAGAGAGAGAGAGAGAGAGAGAGAGAGAGAGAGAGAAAGGCGAGGTGAAAGAGCGAGAGAAACGGATACAACATATTTGTCTCACATATGAATACAGGTCTCCATTAATAATAAGTGACTGGAATTGTGTGAAGGAAAATAAGTTATTTCTTGTATTTGTGTAAAAACTATGTAAAGAATAAACAAATTGCGAGACTATAGAGACTTATAGACACAACTTATAGACTCTATTGAAAGTATCCATTGATGGGACGGACGGGTGTTTCTGTCTCTCCGCATAGCAATGGAGACAATATTAGGACTGAATAGCCATTCAATTGTGTCACACAATCCATAAGTTAAGTTAATATTGCATTACTGTTAGCCTATTATTTGGGTGACAAAAGTGACGCCAAAACACAATATCAAAAGCAATGGTTATATTTTTGGTGACAATACCTATGTTTGAATGCGGAGTTCATTTTCGGCCCAATTCTTCACAATTCACACAATTTACTGCAATTCACTCTTTTGGCTGCCGTTAAAAGCATTTATAAAAATACATCTCAAATACGTCTCAATCAGAGACCGATCGTATCACACGTTTAGGAAGTATTCAAACCTATTGAAAGTTTACACAAATAGATTCAATCGACTTCTACTCAATATTAGCCCTATTCTAAGGCCTGAACCCCCTATTCATTGGGACCTAACTTTCCAATACGTTTCGGTAACTTTAGCTCACATACAGTGAACGTAACTATTTTCTAGTTAGTAATCTTTCTCTCTCTCTCTCTCTCTCTCTCTCCACTAATTTCTTCCATACATTGGTTTGAATATATGTTTTCCGCATAAATTCACGCCAAAATCATTTTAATGGACCCNCGAATTCAAGAAGTGCATGAATTTGTGTCCATTAATAGTCGGCGGGCAGAAAGTGGTCGACGATAACCGGCCAAAAGGTCTAAAGGCATGTTTGAAGGCCAACAGTGAGCACCGGACACAGGCCTTATATACCGAGACAACAGAGCCAAAGTTGCGTGATCAGTTTACCAAGTGTGCCAAACTGCATCTGTCCGACCGGGCTGCTATTGCCAAATGCAATACAAAATAAGTTTGTAATATACAATTAATTGTCATTTTGTATTTATTAATTTATTTTAATCTACAGTTTTAATAGTATCCAATCGGCCAAAAAACATGTCCCTTTAAAAATGTCTATATCTTCCAAACGAAATGAGCTAGAATAAATCAGTAAAATGCATAATGATGTACCATATTTCTTATATTTGTGTATCACTAATTATTGAAATCACGTGACTAGAACATAGAAATTTTTAGGACATTTCGAAATGTACACAAAATTTATTACAAATCATATCAGGAATTTCGTTATAAAGTAATAAGGAATATTAATTTGTAAACAATTAATTTGCAATACGTAAATAAATACACACCTGTCAGACATTGGGGGTCTATTAGGGCGATGGTTTGGCTATCTATTTTTAGCATAGTTATTTTTAAAACTATAAAATTCTTTAAATAAAACATGTAAAAACTTATAATTCAACAAAACAAAAACAATAAAATCTATACACTTTAAGCTTAATTCAATTATCGGTTGTTATGAAATGTATGGCAATTATCATGTGTTTTGTGTTCGTCTCTAACAACCAAACCCTGTAATCAATCAATCATTTATTAATTACAAAATATCAGTCATTTTGTTGTGTTTTTAATGTGGTTTTTATTACGCATTAATTTTGTTTAATATAACAATTATTAAAACACTAGATCCAATTTGTATTAATAAAATAAAACTTATTTTAAATATTGGGCACTGTTTTATATTTTGTTTTCAAATCAATTTTTTGTGTAATAAATAATATTTACCAATATATTCATTAATACAGTGATGAACAATAATTATTACTTTAAATTATATTTTAAGTTATAATTACTAACTTTATAATATTTTTATAATAATGTTTTTAATAAATTTACAATTTCAGACAAAACATCAAATCATTTCATTTATTTATTGTTGATATGAATGAACAATACATATTTTTATGACCACTTGTGAACTTATTAATACAATTACTAATAAACCTTCCTAGTTGTATTCTAATTGAAGTATTGTATTTTCTAAATAATTAGTGCTATAAATGGATTTTTACGTGATTTTGTAATTTTATATATTTGCGTCAAATATAATGTCTGGCATTTTAAATCAGTTTAAAATTTGTGACAAAATTCCCAGTTATTGTAGACAAGAAATAAAATTATTTCATGTTTTTCAAGATTTTCATAATACAAACATATTGTTTGTGACAACCGATGATCGGGTCTATGGGTTGGGCAGTAATAGTGAGGGAGTGTTGGGTTTGGGACACAACCGACCCATACATAAGCCCCAAGAAGTGCCACAATTAAGTCATCAAAAGATACAACAATTTATTAGTGGAAGAGATGTTGTATTGGGTTTGAATAGCGATCACCAGAGAATATACGGCTGGGGTTTTGACAAATATCAAAATAAATATAATACACCGCACATAATATTATCAGGTAATTCACATGATTCATCTATTGAAAAAATATCATGTTTTAAATACAAAGCTATTATTTTGACACCTGATGGACGGGTCTGTCAATGGAATTATCGTTTGTTTCCAACAAACAATGCAATTGTAATACAATTTCCCGTTGAATACAAAATTGTGAATATTATTCGCGGTGTTTGCGAGTCATTTGCCATTACATCCAATGGAGAGGTGTTTATGTGGGGCGATGACGATGAAATGCCCGATTCACCTAAACTATTGCAAAATGCGAATAATATAATAAATGTTGTTTTATACTCATATGATTGCGTATATAATAATATTATAGTAATTATGTTATCAAATGATAAACATGTTTACATATATGATCTGAATGATGAGACGATGGAATTGATTACCAATTTATATTTTAGTGATCTAAGACACGATATACTTAAAGGTATTGTCGTTGGTATTAGTAATCAAAAATTGTACATGTTTAAGGATAGGGTATTTATTGAGACACAATATACAACATTTGATGATTACTTCGCCAATGAACATCAACTGACTTATAAAACCATTGATATCACGAAATATAACAACTTTGATCAAACACTTTCGACCAATTGTTTGAATATTTCATATGATATATAATATTCAAAATCAGTCATTATTTCTCCAAATAATTGTTTTTTATATTTTAAAAGTTGTGTTAAATTTCCGGCCAAACAATCCATAAGAATATATAAACTTCTATTTTCAATCCATGAATAGTAGTATTGAATGACATATTTTGAGCGCAATTTTATTAAATTCTTAGTTTCATTCAAAATATCTTGTCTTTGTTTTTCAGTTAAACCTTAAAATGATATTTATTTCATTAATAACAACTAACTAATGAATTATTAAATATATATTACGATTTAATGTGCATTTTTTAAGCGCATATTTATCTCCATTGTGTTTATCCCTGACTTCAAACACGTCTCCAAAACTACCCGATCCTAACGCTTCCAGTATTTCATACATTTCTATGTTATTTGTTTCGTCACTATTTTCTAATATAAAAATTTTTGTTATATACTATTAGAAATAATAATATGCTTAATTATTATCAGATTCTGACCATAATGTTGTGTTGTGTCAAGTGTTTGATCAAAGTTGTTATATTTCGTGATATCAATGGTTTTATAAGTCAGTTGATGTTCATTGGCGAAGTAATCATCAAATGTTGTATATTGTGTCTCAATAAATACCCTATCCTTAAACATGTACAATTTTTGATTACTAATACCAACGACAATACCTTTAAGTATATCGTGTCTTAGATCACTAAAATATAAATTGGTAATCAATTCCATCGTCTCATCATTCAGATCATATATGTAAACATGTTTATCATTTGATAACATAATTACTATAATATTATTATATACGCAATCATATGAGTATAAAACAACATTTATTATATTATTCGCATTTTGCAATAGTTTAGGTGAATCGGGCATTTCATCGTCATCGCCCCACATAAACACCTCTCCATTGGATGTAATGGCAAATGACTCGCAAACACCGCGAATAATATTCACAATTTTGTATTCAACGGGAAATTGTATTACAATTGCATTGTTTGTTGGAAACAAACGATAATTCCATTGACAGACCCGTCCATCAGGTGTCAAAATAATAGCTTTGTATTTAAAACATGATATTTTTTCAATAGATGAATCATGTGAATTACCTGATAATATTATGTGCGGTGTATTATATTTATTTTGATATTTGTCAAAACCCCAGCCGTATATTCTCTGGTGATCGCTATTCAAACCCAATACAACATCTCTTCCACTAATAAATTGTTGTATCTTTTGATGACTTAATTGTGGCACTTCTTGGGGCTTATGTATGGGTCGGTTGTGTCCCAAACCCAACACTCCCTCACTATTACTGCCCAACCCATAGACCCGATCATCGGTTGTCACAAACAATATGTTTGTATTATGAAAATCTTGAAAAACATGAAATAATTTTATTTCTTGTCTACAATAACTGGGAATTTTGTCACAAATTTTAAACTGATTTAAAATGCCAGACATTATATTTGACGCAAATATATAAAATTACAAAATCACGTAAAAATCCATTTATAGCACTAATTATTTAGAAAATACAATACTTCAATTAGAATACAACTAGGAAGGTTTATTAGTAATTGTATTAATAAGTTCACAAGTGGTCATAAAAATATGTATTGTTCATTCATATCAACAATAAATAAATGAAATGATTTGATGTTTTGTCTGAAATTGTAAATTTATTAAAAACATTATTATAAAAATATTATAAAGTTAGTAATTATAACTTAAAATATAATTTAAAGTAATAATTATTGTTCATCACTGTATTAATGAATATATTGGTAAATATTATTTATTACACAAAAAATTGATTTGAAAACAAAATATAAAACAGTGCCCAATATTTAAAATAAGTTTTATTTTATTAATACAAATTGGATCTAGTGTTTTAATAATTGTTATATTAAACAAAATTAATGCGTAATAAAAACCACATTAAAAACACAACAAAATGACTGATATTTTGTAATTAATAAATGATTGATTGATTACAGGGTTTGGTTGTTAGAGACGAACACAAAACACATGATAATTGCCATACATTTCATAACAACCGATAATTGAATTAAGCTTAAAGTGTATAGATTTTATTGTTTTTGTTTTGTTGAATTATAAGTTTTTACATGTTTTATTTAAAGAATTTTATAGTTTTAAAAATAACTATGCTAAAAATAGATAGCCAAACCATCGCCCTAATAGACCCCCAATGTCTGACAGGTGTGTATTTATTTACGTATTGCAAATTAATTGTTTACAAATTAATATTCCTTATTACTTTATAACGAAATTCCTGATATGATTTGTAATAAATTTTGTGTACATTTCGAAATGTCCTAAAAATTTCTATGTTCTAGTCACGTGATTTCAATAATTAGTGATACACAAATATAAGAAATATGGTACATCATTATGCATTTTACTGATTTATTCTAGCTCATTTCGTTTGGAAGATATAGACATTTTTAAAGGGACATGTTTTTTGGCCGATTGGATACTATTAAAACTGTAGATTAAAATAAATTAATAAATACAAAATGACAATTAATTGTATATTACAAACTTATTTTGTATTGCATTTGGCAATAGCAGCCCGGTCGGACAGATGCAGTTTGGCACACTTGGTAAACTGATCACGCAACTTTGGCTCTGTTGTCTCGGTATATAAGGCCTGTGTCCGGTGCTCACTGTTGGCCTTCAAACATGCCTTTAGACCTTTTGGCCGGTTATCGTCGACCACTTTCTGCCCGCCGACTATTAATGGACACAAATTCATGCACTTCTTGAATTCGGTTATAATCCTGGCACCATGCTCATTTTTACAATCAGCTTATGATTTTGGACATAATAAATATAACACTATCAGTAATTATGAAATTTATAATACCTACCGCAGTACATTGTGTCAAACATGTTGCCATCTGACCATTTAGGCTGGTTAGAATCGTTGCCATGAGCTAGAATAATTACTTGGATTATACAAGTAAATTTTAGTATACTTATCATAATGTATTTTAAATGTATATTGGTGCTGTATATTTTTACTGTTTTTGTCATATGTTATTGAATACAATGTTTATTCATGTTTTGGTGAGTGTATTGCTATTATTAAATTTATTATGTAAGTAACAAGTTTTGCTCTCTCTCTCTCTCTCTCTAATTCATCATAGTAAATCAATGACAGTATATTTAACACGATATATATCGGATACAACTAATTTTACACATACAACAAATTTAATCTTGATAATATTTATTAAAATGCACAGATTTAAAATATACAAATACTGAATACTGTATAACTAGAGTTAATTAGTGTTACATTTATCAAAATTATCATAATTAGCTAAATACTTTTTAAAACATTTCTCTATAGTTACGCTCATTGTTTCGCTAGGCGGGTAAATTTGGGTAAACGGGGGTATTGGAGGGTAACATACTTTATGCACCATTTGTAATCATCTTTATGCATTCAGATATATTGTACGAATATAATGAGAGAGGTTGATTATTTATATTTAGTGAATTTAGTTGTTATAATTAATATATTGTGTAAAAATGTTGTATAAAAATAGTTTTAATATTCTCAATAACTCTCTCAATTATTTGTTCAATAACTCACTCGGTGTCACTCATTTGTTGACAATATTATTAAATAAATGTAATGGCATTTGTGATTAATGTTTGGATAGTTATCATAATGCACCAAAAATTATGATTAGTTAAAAACTTTTTTGAAAGCCTTTTTGGAAGATGCGAAGTGTTGGTTACGCTTGTTTAGTGTCGACCTTATTTTCGTTTGTCCGGCGAAACTCATTCAGGGCTGCCGTACATGCCTTCACACCCTTTGACTTATTACTATTGACCGTCCGCTTCAGCCCATGTATGATCTCACTTGAGTGTTTTATAGCCAGTTTTATTCACTTTTATGGCTGTATATTATTTAAAAGCAAATTAAACAAATGTATTATTTTTTAAATATGCAATCACTATTATTTAACAATAATAAATATTTTAATTGTGTTTTACCTAATGTTTAGTTTGGGTTTCATATTAAATGCTTGTAATTACAAATTGTATTATTTATGTTTTATATGTAAACTTTATATACACTGTACAATATAGTATATTTGTTCATATTTTAAATTGTTTGATTAGCAGTCAATTCAATTAATCACTATTTATGCATGGTTAAATAAAATTCAATTTAAGTTTAATGTTAACTTGGATTTTAGAAAATCCTAGCTTGGAAAATATAAACAAAAACTACTATGGTACCCTACAAATTTTTGTTCAGTGTATGTTTTTGGACATGATTGTTATTTATCAATATATGCGTTACATAATATATACTTTATAAGGAACAAATTAAGACAATTGTAATGTAATGCATGGAATATTATATTGATTATGTTATAACATAATTAACCATGGCAACTATTTATTGTAATTAAATCTTTTATTTTATATACAATTTTTGTATGTTTTTAAATATTGATTGTGATATAATAGCATAAGGAATATGCTATTAGAAATATTGTGCCAAATATTTTTGATACCTATTATTATAAGACATTTATTCTTTGTGTGAAAATATACTTTGTTTGTAAAAATATGACATTTAATTAAATTTATTTATTAAGAAACAATTGTCTAATTTATTAATTTAGCTCAATCTATTCTATTATAAAAATATATTTAAATATATACAGAATTTATTGAATTAATTATAGTCAATGTTTTAGCATATTTATATGTGTATAAATATTAAATAATACTTACAGTATCAGTAATATGAGAGAAAAATATATTTTACAAAATAAGTTTGATATAATACATGAATGTTGTTATTAGACAATAAAATGGATTCTCATGTTTTACAAGAATTAAAACTCATTTTATTAAATATATTTAACATAATAATTAATTACTTTGTGTTTTTAAGTTTTATCATTAAAACAAACATTACTGTTAAATTATTTACTAAACTGATTGCAAAAGTGTTGAGTTTTTGTGTGTTATCCTATGGAGCATTTGAGTTAACCAAAGATTACTTCAGTTATCCCAAAGTCTATAGCGTTAACGTAAAGCCGAGCAATGAATTGCTTTTACCAGAGATTACTATCTGTACGGAAAGGGATGTG
>CAJPIZ010001345.1:0-17132 GCA_905368565.1 Medioppia subpectinata | reverse complement strand
ATCAAAAATTTTTAGAGTTTAATGGAAATAATTGGAACAAGCTTTCGAAGGTCATATTGTTTGGCCAGAGATATGGAGTACAAGATATTGACTTTAAAAAGAAGAAATGTAGTAATATTATGAAGATGTCTATAGTTACTAAAACGGTTGAAAAATTATGGAACGATATTGTTAGCATGGAGGATTTGGCAATATCTAAGGGAAAACATATAGTTCGGATTAGAAAGAAAGGTTTTAAAATAGAATAGGGGTGTTTGTGAATATAATTTTAAATTATACTGCATATCAATATCGATAGAATTCAATTATAGATATTGGTGTTTATTTGGATTTTTCTCAAAACCACAATTTTTTTCTTCGAAAATAATATATAGATGATTTTATCCTCTCTATCTTCAACAGTAACATTGATGGAAAGTGATTCATTTTGTATTANGTTAGGCTGTGATCTGTCTGATAAATCTATGACCAAGTCCTCTTCTTTAAAATCTTGCTTATCAGTCAAAATCGTAATATATAGGGTCATATGATATACATAGATATCATAGTTGTAAATTGTAAAATCAACTGAAAAGTCATCATGAATACACAAATCTTCCTTACAAATTTTTACTACAGTAAATCTATCCCCGGATAAAACCACAATAATATCTTCATATGCCCTTACTTGACATTTAAAATCTCCATGTAGCCCCAGTTTTGCTATCTGAAGATAACCTTTATATAGGAAAAGCTCGTAATTTCTGCACGATGCATTCCCCACAGCATGAAAATTTTTGAATCTGTGGATAAAACTACCTCTCCAACTACAATTTTCTACATTATTTTTATCAAGTATTCGATCATTTCTAATGATATAGAATGTTCCGTCGGTTCCTGCTAAATTCAAATTGTCATCGTTAAAAAATGGTGAAATTTGCTTAGCAATAAACTCTATGCCATTAAATATAATCTCTCCAACAAAATGAAGATTGTCTTTCCTCTGTAAATAGTATATTCTGTTCTTGGTTTTGACCATTTGCAAAACATTATTGCAAATGGTCCTCCTTGTGGCTTTCAATCCAAAGACAGCATAAACTAACTTGCTATGTTCTGTTAAAACAAAGCAGTATTTGTGATTTTCTTCGACAATGAAAAGCTCCATAATTATTTCTGGAGCAGTATAGACTTCTGAAGTTTCAAAATTCAGCATTCTACAATCAAAAGTATAGAAAAAACTGATGGTATCTGTGTGAATAAGTGGATTTAATGCTTTCACAGATGATGGCTTAGAAATAGCACGTATCTCTAAATTCAAGTTTCTTTCACTCTCACAGTTATTACAAGGATATTCTAATTCATATGCATCACTGCTCTCATCATTATCTACTAAAAATTCATTTATTCTAGCATTCATACTGGGGGAAGTAAAATGTTACTTTTAAAGAAAGGTAGGATTCTGCTGTCTTAAAATAGTATATTAAATCTAGTAAATTGGTTTATTCAAATATGTTTATACAGAAAATCAATGGACTTGGTTAGATTTGAAGAATATTTATGTAATACTCAAACACAGATATAGTATTGAATGAAATCGAAGGATAGTTACATTTATAACCAGCTAACTTAAATACTTGTTTATTGAATCGATCATTAAGTTTACATTGTTTATTCACCCATGGAAAAGGAAATCGATGATGTTTTTCTAAGTATCGAAAATATTACATCAGATATCGTAAAAATAGGGAATTTAAAAGAATATTCAGCAAATATGAAAGAAGTTGCTCCATACTTTCAAATGATTAAGTCTGATATCGAATCTATTAAATCTAATTTCTCTATCTATGATATTCAACTGAATGCTCTAGGAGTTGAATTAAATGAAATCCAAGAGAAAAACCGTCAATTAGAATTCAAAATGGAGTGTGAGCGGCAGGTTTATGAGAAACTCAAAAATTTGACAATTGCTTTAAGTATTGATGATGAACATCTAGCGATTCTGCATAATGGATCATTTAATAATTTAGATGATTTGGTCAAAGTGGAGAGGTCCTTAGATATCTTATCAGGTTTTGAAGTTGAGAAGTTTACTATCCGAGTTGTAAAAGAGACAAGAAAGAAAATCGAAGAAACACAAAGAATTTTTTTCAAAAGATTTGTCACTTTTTTAAGCAAGGCACTTGTAAAAACTCAAAGCTCCGGAGAGTTAAGAGTACATACAAGTCTTTACAAATCAATGAGACAGTTTAAGTTTATATTTCAATACAGCCAGCAATATGATGAATATTATACCGTTATTTTGGGCTCTTATATCAATCATGCAAAAAATTTGTATCAAAATGAGTTCGAATCCAATCTTAAAAGTATTCTTCTCTTGGTAGACGATCCCAAGAAGCTTTATGTATGTATGGAAGTACTTATAAAAAGCTATTCTTCTTTGGTAGGCTGTGAAATCAATTTTTTGAAAAATATGGAAATTAAACTTGATCAAGTGCATCCAAAATCCCTGGAAGTTTTCAAAAATACTAATACTCTTATTTTTGATTTCATAGATAAACTATTTAAGAAGAACAAATTCGTTACATTGGTCTCTATTTCTCCATTTATTGAGGAGGATATAAATGAAATGAACATTGTTTATCGACATTTTCATGATGAGCTTCAAACAAAATACAAATTGCTTGAAGAAATATTTCTAAAATCTGAAAAAGAAAATTTAGAACAATCAACGAACATTTCCATTTTGAAACAGGTTTTGATTCAAAATGGAATGAGTGAGCTGAAACTGAAACTGCTAGATTTATATCTTGATAGATTAACAAAGCACATAGATGGCTGTGGTTTAAGTAAAATAATTTCTCGATTGCAAATAATCAGCTCCATTGCTACGAATCAAATGGATGAGCTAGAAATTAAAAAGGCTTCTGTTATAGCCGATATTAAAAAATTGATTGTTCCGAAACTGATCGAATTGATTTGTAAAGACTTGTATGTACTCTTAACTCTCCGGAGCTTTGAGTTTTTACAAGTGCCTTGCTTAAAAAAGTGACAAATCTTTTGAAAAAAATTCTTTGTGTTTCTTCGATTTTCTTTCTTGTCTCTTTTACAACTCGGATAGTAAACTTCTCAACTTCAAAACCTGATAAGATATCTAAGGACCTCTCCACTTTGACCAAATCATCTAAATTATTAAATGATCCATTATGCAGAATCGCTAGATGTTCATCATCAATACTTAAAGCAATTGTCAAATTTTTGAGTTTCTCATAAACCTGCCGCTCACACTCCATTTTGAATTCTAATTGACGGTTTTTCTCTTGGATTTCATTTAATTCAACTCCTAGAGCATTCAGTTGAATATCATAGATAGAGAAATTAGATTTAATAGATTCGATATCAGACTTAATCATTTGAAAGTATGGAGCAACTTCTTTCATATTTGCTGAATATTCTTTTAAATTCCCTATTTTTACGATATCTGATGTAATATTTTCGATACTTAGAAAAACATCATCGATTTCCTTTTCCATGGGTGAATAAACAATGTAAACTTAATGATCGATTCAATAAACAAGTATTTAAGTTAGCTGGTTATAAATGTAACTATCCTTCGATTTCATTCAATACTATATCTGTGTTTGAGTATTACATAAATATTCTTCAAATCTAACCAAGTCCATTGATTTTCTGTATAAACATATTTGAATAAACCAATTTACTAGATTTAATATACTATTTTAAGACAGCAGAATCCTACCTTTCTTTAAAAGTAACATTTTACTTCCCCCAGTATGAATGCTAGAATAAATGAATTTTTAGTAGATAATGATGAGAGCAGTGATGCATATGAATTAGAATATCCTTGTAATAACTGTGAGAGTGAAAGAAACTTGAATTTAGAGATACGTGCTATTTCTAAGCCATCATCTGTGAAAGCATTAAATCCACTTATTCACACAGATACCATCAGTTTTTTCTATACTTTTGATTGTAGAATGCTGAATTTTGAAACTTCAGAAGTCTATACTGCTCCAGAAATAATTATGGAGCTTTTCATTGTCGAAGAAAATCACAAATACTGCTTTGTTTTAACAGAACATAGCAAGTTAGTTTATGCTGTCTTTGGATTGAAAGCCACAAGGAGGACCATTTGCAATAATGTTTTGCAAATGGTCAAAACCAAGAACAGAATATACTATTTACAGAGGAAAGACAATCTTCATTTTGTTGGAGAGATTATATTTAATGGCATAGAGTTTATTGCTAAGCAAATTTCACCATTTTTTAACGATGACAATTTGAATTTAGCAGGAACCGACGGAACATTCTATATCATTAGAAATGATCGAATACTTGATAAAAATAATGTAGAAAATTGTAGTTGGAGAGGTAGTTTTATCCACAGATTCAAAAATTTTCATGCTGTGGGGAATGCATCGTGCAGAAATTACGAGCTTTTCCTATATAAAGGTTATCTTCAGATAGCAAAACTGGGGCTACATGGAGATTTTAAATGTCAAGTAAGGGCATATGAAGATATTATTGTGGTTTTATCCGGGGATAGATTTACTGTAGTAAAAATTTGTAAGGAAGATTTGTGTATTCATGATGACTTTTCAGTTGATTTTACAATTTACAACTATGATATCTATGTATATCATATGACCCTATATATTACGATTTTGACTGATAAGCAAGATTTTAAAGAAGAGGACTTGGTCATAGATTTATCAGACAGATCACAGCCTAACGTAATGAACTATATAAGTAATAATAGTAATATAGATTATGCATACAAAACGTCGTACAGTGTTATTGATAACTCTGTATTTACACAGATCTCGCTTTTAGACCCAGTCAAGTTATCAAAATCATTGCCTGCCACTTTTCTACAACAGGCTAGTGACAGGGGCTTTATGAATTACAACTCCAATCTCTTGGAACAGATGTTCTTTTCCAGAGTATTAAACTCAGATGAAAGGTTGGAGTTTGAGGCATTACCAGACAAAATTAAGAATCAGATTGTTGATGGATTTTCAGACTTTATTGCTGGTTCGAAAAAGTTCAAAGATTTTGAGAAATTAATCTTTAAGAACACTCCGAAAGATGGATTCTTACAGAAATATTTTTTATTTAATATTTCACCAAATCATCGAAATGAGCCTCAAAATATAGCCCCTAATATAACTAATATGATAAACGACTCTTTCCTTGCCGAAGTAAAATCGAAATTAGTAAATAGACTTACACAAAAGACGAGCAATAAGCAAGTCAAGACTCCTCAAACTAGCACATCTTCTCTTGTAAGTGATAGAGAGTCCAGTATAAACAGTTTGGAGAATGATCCGCCTCAAAGGGACTTCAAAAATTTAGACAAACAAAATGTTCAAACTAAGGAAGGCTCATTCTATGACGGAGACATATCTAGTATAGAGGAGATATTAACCAAAGATGGCAAAGCATCTAATAAAAACGGTAGTCACCAAAATACTGAAGTAACTTCAATTTGTGAAAACCCACAAGATAATATTGTTGAATCAGAAATCGATTCTGTAGTGCATTCTAATGCAGAGAACAAAATGATGAACAACAATATCTCTGAAATTCAGAACGATACCATAGAACATGAAACTGATGAGGTTGATTCTAAACTGAGTGAAGTTGTAAAAGATGTTGAGGGGATTAAAGTTGGTGATGAGAAATTTATCGATTATTTTAGTAATACTTCCCCACTTAGAAATGAGGAATCTCTGAAAACTGCCAAGTTAATACTTTCCAAATATTTGGATACAAAGGGCTCATTTGGGTTTAAAAGATTTCGTGAAGATATTAAACTTGGTCTTTTTGATCAGAATGAAATCGACATACTCTTGGGGAATTTTATTGATGCTATTAATCAGGCCATATCAATAGACAATGAGCCACTAACAAAGAAGTCTAAAGCAAAAGCTCAAAGAATTAAACAAATAAACTCTATCATTGGTGAGTTGTATGCATATTCCGTTATAGAGAAAGATACACCCGTCTATATGAATGAAGAAGCTTCTTCTTGCATTAATTATAATGCATCGGTGGATTCTTTGATGGATCATATTGCATCCATAGAAATATGTGATGAAAAGAAGAGTCTACTATCTAAACCAACTTCCATAAAGAATCATGTTACTAACTCCATGCCTGATTTGATAGATTCATCTGCAAGTTCAGGAAAAGTTAATAAATCTCAGAAAAAGGAAGTCAATAAAAGCAAGGCTTTAGATTCTGCAGTGAAGGGAGAGCTTGAAAATACCTCTCAATCCGATAGATTTCAAAAATATTTTGCAAAGAATGGAATTTCAGAAAAGATACTTCCTGGGAAAGTGCTGGATGTCTCTGATGTTGGTCAACAGTTTGAGAAATTATTTGATCGTCTAATACAACAGCAATCAAAAGCACTTTCTGATCTTAAGATTAGCTTAGAACATTACGTTGAAAAAAGTATCAATCGAGCATTTAGTGGATCAGAAGCTTATAAGAGTCTTATTGTAGATGTCTTGGCCCCTAAAATAGAGGCAGTTCTCACTGAAATGAAGGTTCAGGTTATTGCCGAAGTTAAAGATATGAGAGGTGTTCTCACTACTCCAGTTGAACCAAGACTATTAAAAAATCTGAAAGATGGAGAGATTTCTGTTGAAGAATTGGTTCAAAAGATGCTTCAGATGAGCAAAGGAGATTTCAAGCTAACAGTCGAGTTTTTTACTCTGAACCGAGAAATGTTATTGGAAGTACCTCAAGATTCTCTCGTAACACTTACAATAAAACTAGGAGAGCTTTTAGGAAATTGCAATCCAGCTGCATTTGATTCTCTTTCCGAGGCTTATGAGGTGCTTTTGGAAGAGATTAACATATCATTAGTTTCCATAGATCTTATTCCGAAATTGGCAACGATTTTAAAGATAACAGCATCATTGGATAATATTTCTAATGGTAAGAATCCGGAACTGTTGTTTTTGATAAAACTGACACAGAAAAAGATAAGCCAGCGTAGTGCATTGATTGGAACATTAAAACTAAAAAAATAGAATAAATCCATCCCATCAAAGAAGTTATTGTTGTTATTGTATATTTTTTTAATACACAGACAGAGGTTAAGAAATTTATTAACATCTGAATTTTTTATTATCTATCAAAAACGAACACGACGGGATTCGAACCCACAGCCTTCGGCTCCGTAGGCCGACGCGCTACCATTGCGCTACGTGTCCTCGAAGTTCATAATCATATGCTTATCACAAATTACCGTACGAAATCAAAGATTTGCTGTCTAAATTAACAAAATAACCTCATTTAAAAATCTTTTTAGATTTAACAGAAATAGTATTTATTTTTTCAAATAAACACAATAAAACAGTTTCATAATTGCCAAAATAAAAAGGAAAAATCGAAAAGAAACAATGCGACAAAGGCGAAGAGGTTCGAAGGTAAAGAAATCGGAATCCTGCTTGAATAATGTAGAGACGAGCGTTTTCCAAGACAATGTGGTTGAAGAACAAAACAATTATGAGACTTCTCATATTGATAAAGTAGAAAAGACAGACACATGCAAGGTATCTCAAAATATTTTGGAAGATACTGAGATTAGTTCATCTCCTATAAACGAGCATCTAGTGGAAGGTAATAGTTGTGTATATGCTGAAGATCTTACAATAGTTAATCAATTTGATTTGTCATCCATTCCCATTGATGTAGAAACGAATACATCTGAAGAAACTCTGTATGAGGTTGCAATTAATGATACATCGTCCTTAAAACATGAACAATCTTCAATTTGTGATTCTGCTGAAATTGATAGCAAATTGAAATTATATGCCGAGAGAAACCAACAAATTAGAAACAAATTACAAAATTCAAAAATTAGTCAACTTGAACTGATAGAAGAAGAAACATTTGAAAATGTAATGCAAAATCTAGTGTCTATTGGAATAGGCAATGGACCTCCCCAAAGAGCCCAAGAAATTATCAATCAGACCTTTCAAATCAAAGGACATGAAATTTCACCAGTCACTGTGAATCAGAAAGTTGATTATCAAAAGTTCGTTGAAATAAATGAAAAAGAAAGATTTAATAATGGTTTTGAATTCCCAAAAACAAATAGGGCTTGCCAAGGCAGCAAAATAGATGAGTTAAAGAAGAAATTTGATCAAAAAGAGGATTCAGCATATTCATCTTTTAAGAGTAATAATCCTATTGAAAAGAATTCAGTGGAAACTCGGATAAATGAGGAAAAGGAGGATGATTTAGAGGAGTTAAAGGCATTCATTCAAAATTCAGACTATACTAAAGAGATACCTTCATTATATAAGACTAATATTTCAATTACTCCTAAGGTTAGTGTGAGAGAATTGGCGTCAAAGATTGAAAGAATGGCTGAAAACACTAATCAATTCGAAATTTTGGAATTTAAACCATTTATCGAACCAAACTCAACTATGCCAGTGGATTCTACATTCTCCAAATCGTTGGGGCCAAAGTTAACCATTGAGGAGAAGGCTTTGTTAAATGAAGACAATAAAAACATTATTGATGTCTTAGGATTTGACAAAATTTTGAATGAATTTAGGGGGAACGAATTAGCCTATGGTGATATTGCTAGCTATGAGCAATCACTGTCAAAAGAAACACTCAAGTTTGTTGGAAACAACGAATGTCAGGTTGATAAGCATCAGAAAAAATTATTTATCAACGACGATGATCCATACATGTTTCATAATTGCCAAAATAAAAAGGAAAAATCGAAAAGAAACAATGCGACAAAGGCGAAGAGGTTCGAAGGTAAAGAAATCGGAATCCTGCTTGAATAATGTAGAGACGAGCGTTTTCCAAGACAAAGTGGTTGAAAAAATAAGTCCTGTACATGTTAGAAAAATGAGAAATCAAAGAAAATATACTATTGGAAATAATGTAAATTGTGATTCGTCAGATTATTCAGTTAGAGATTTTTCTTCTGATTTGACAAAATCAACCTTTACTTTTAAGGATAGCATTACACCTTACAGAGTTATGGACTTAACAGAGCAAGATGCCTTAAATATATCCTTTATGGTCAATCAGAAGCTACACAAAGAAAAAGAATCATCTGCAGAAATGGCAATAAAGGAGCATAGTAACTACACTTATCTCAATAGTACTATTGTCGACATGGCTAAAAAAGAAAGAACACTAATTCCCGACGAGCAGATACAAGTCACATACTGGATTAGGGATGAAGTGAAAGTTAAGAGAGGGATTTTTTCTAGACTAAAGTCACTCTTTTGCTGTCAAAGAGAATAAATAAACACCTATAATACTCTAACCTATCTAAATAGGCAAAAGAAATCAATCTGGTTTAAGTTTTAAAAAATGACAGCCCAACATTTTCATTTTAATAGTTTATTGGAGTTTTGCAATTCTCTCATGAAGAATCTCCATGTCCTCTTGAATATCTTCATCACAGCCAAACTCATAAATTTTGACTGTAAAGTCATTTAGATGATTCGTAAACTCTTCTTTGTTTCTGATTTCAAAAATACCTTTGGAAAATAGAACTAGCGAATTTTCAGTAAGATTTTTGAAATTACCTTTAAATAGACTTTTGATAAACTCATCGATTGTTTCAATATTCGATCTTTGAGAAATAGGCCCAATTTTGCGAGAATAATCAATCAAATTAAAAAACAAATCGACTTGAAGTTCGTGGTTTTGCTTAGTATCCTTGTCGAATATCAATCCTAGAATATTTTCAAGAGTTGGCAAGAAAAATCTATTGAAGAAGGCCTGTGTTCCGTTCTTGAAAGATAATGTGAAAAGGGAATTAAGCAAGGTTAGTCCATGATCGCTTATGTCTTTTATACACCCTAGACTAGCCAAAACAGAGTTCATGATATTGTCATAGCTTTCTGAATTCATCAAAAGTGGCAAGAAAATTGAATAATAATCAGAAACTAACAGATTCATAAACTTTAAGAACTCTATGGTAACCTCTTGATTGTTATCGCCATCATTTACAAATTTAACCGAAGGAACAATAATGATTTTGACCAAAAATAGTATTATTGATGTGCTATTATTTGTGACAAGTGCACAGATTTTTGATTGTTTATCCATTATTGTTTTTGAAAGAGTGATGATAGAAGCATGAGAACTATTCTGAAAATCTACCAAAACAATTTCTGAAATATTTTTCAAGAAATTTTCATCAGTGGATCCCTCTGCAATGTTTATGAACAATTTGAGAAGAACACCTTTAACTATTGTTGAACTCTGATTATTAATGGACGCAATACCTCTATAATATTCTATCAAAGACATATGAATGGGGAAATTATGAAAAATTGTAGGAAGTATTCTAAATCCCAAGGAATACACTTCGAATAAATGGCATACTGCTTTCACACTGGAATAATCATTCAGATATTTAGAATCAAAACCAATCAATTGGTTATCAGTCAAACAATCCAAGACTGTAACTACTTGAGTGTTGGAATCAGGACGCACGGCTATTACAATGAATAAAGCTTCTATAACAATTCTTTGCAGGTAAAAATCCAGATGTTTTTTAATACCTGGCAAATCGTACATTATGGAATCAATAAAATACATTCCATTTTTCTTAAAATAAAATTGTGATGGACAACTTTCGGCAATTTTCTGGAAATTGTCACAAACCATTTCCTTGATCCCTTCATAATCTTCCTCCATAAATTCAAATAACTTTTTAATTACCACATACAGAAACTCAGCATTGAAACGGAGGAATCTGTTATATTGACCAATAATAAATATAATATTTGATGCGACAATGGCCTTTTCGTCTCGTTGATGCCTTATCTCACAAATAGTTAAGAGTGACTTAATGATAAAAACAAAAAAATCCTTTTCTGTCTCTTCTTCAAGTGCATTTGCAATTGAACCAACTGTCCAACACAATCGATTCAAATGATCATATGAATGGTTCGAAATGAAACTGTTTGGAGACTCTGTAGCACTCAAACTACAGAATTGAGAAATACTTTTTTCTAAATGATTCAGTAGCTGTGTCTCCACACAGAAAGATAAATAATAGAATGTATCCTTCATCTTTCTGTAAAATTCTATTTCAGAAGTTGCAATATTCTTGTCTTTGATAACTTCACCCAAATCATTCACAACGATAAATACCTCTTCTGGTCTTGGCATGGCAGAAATAAAAATCGGAATCATCGATTCAAGAATAAATGCATATTCTTTTCTTCTTTGTGGTAGCTTTGTGGGGGTTCTTAAAGGATATTCCAAATAAAATTGCCTGATCAAAAACGCCCATGTATCGAATACGATAGAAAACACTGACAAATCTCTGATTTTAGTAATGGTTTTTAAAATCATCAACCCATTCTTTGTCTTTTCTGATGGGAGCATGGTAAAATAATTTTGGTACAGTGAACAGAATACTCGACTCAAAGCTTTAACAAAAAGTTTTTCTGCATCATCAAATTTTGAAAATCCATTAGCAAGCTCTGATTCATTGTCAAATTTTCCCAAATAAATTTTGAAAAATGCTGAACAGTCATCGTTTATCTTTGTGATCTTTTCCAAAACTACTGATTGATCTATTTCACTAGGTATAATAATATTCGAGCCTTTGGAATCTGTGGAATTATCCGCTGCAAACAAATCAACAACCTCCAACAAACATTCAAGAACTCCAATAGAGTGTGGAGAGTTAAGATGCTTCAAAATAATTTCAATAATTCTGGTTGAGAAAATAAACTGAGGTGGCATGGATCGACAGAATGAACAGAAACAGCTCAAACAATTCTTCAATAAAGTCTCATCCAATTCCTGAGTTTCTGAATATTCCAGGATAAGCTGGATGAACGAGAAAATATTGTGATATTCATTCTTTAAAGTAGTTCTTAAAAGTCTCTTTTTAGCCGTTGTAATGTCTTCCGATTGCAAAAAGGCTTGCTCATTAACCATTTTCAATATTTCAAGGGAGTTGCTTGAAACAGCCATAGACGTAGATTGACTTACTGAAATAAGATCTGTAATAAATGTAGGCCACTTTCTAGGCCAGTCTTTTTTGACAATGTCCACCAAAATAGAATTGAATTTTCTTAAGATAATTGATGAGCCTTGATTGGTAATGACATATGTGAAAACATATTGGCGAAGCCCATTCTTCATTTCCTCATCAAAAATAGACCATTTACATTTAACATTTTCTTCTAAAATTTGCAGAGCAATAAATTTTGCTTGCTGTGACGATGAACTTTTAAGAATTGAATCAACTTTTGTCCAACTATTAGGTAATTCTTTAAAACGAATCAAAATGGCCTCTGCTTCCTTTTTTCTTTCTGAATTACTGGAAAGTGCAGTTTGCACCACTTGATCGAACAAAATAACATTGAACTCAGAGCTTGGGTCAAGTATATTTTCCATGGGTAAAAAAATTAGAAAGAAAAATTAAGGGAAATCTTTTGACTAGAAAAATAGCAACCACCTTAGACTAAAAAATTGAACTCTCTCCGAATAAATTGCTGAAAATGTATGCCATTAAAGTACTTCTTGTTAGGAGCTTTAGTTATTAGCCTGGCTATTAAAGTTGGTACAACCCTCAGAAAAATCAATTAAATAAAATTACAAAGATAATGAAACAGAATAATCCATTGCCAGTTATTATTCACAAGGAATATTGAAAAATTGTGGTTGCTTTATTGTATTATTTATATACCTGACTAATTGGTAGTGTTTTCGACTTATCACCATTGGTGACTTCATACTAGAACATAATGTATAATCTTTCGGATATCTGGTTTTTATTTTGAAGGTTTGGATTATCTTAAAGTGGATATATCAGAGAGTTTATCAAGTATATATAATCGACATTATTGCTATATAGTTTTAATGAAATCCATACTAATGATATTATTGGCTAAAAATCCTTCATTTTTATTGATCAAAGATTTTTAGAAATATGACATAAACAAATTATTTAACTCCTCAAATGAAGAAATTCTTGATAGGGGGCAATTGGAAAAACTGTAAGGATTTTACTACATTTCAACATTTGATACTAAGTAAAAATTATGATAAGGTTGTAAAAAATGCTAAAACCTTAGCTAAAATTGATGTTTTTGTAGCAGTTCCAAATATTTGGATAGGAGATGCAGAAAAGCTTCTTGAATTCTCACTTGGAATACAAGATATTAGTGCATGTGATGAAACAGTTACTGGTGAAGTATTGGCTGACATGGTGAGAGACAAGGTATCATATGCTATAATAGGGCATAGCGAGCGTAGAACAGTTTTGGGTGAATCAAATGAAATGATACAAAAGAAAGTAAAATATGCACTGTCAAGTGGAATAAGACCTATTTTGTGTATTGGTGAGAACATTCAGCAAAGACAAAGCGATAATTTTTTACATTTTTTGAAGAATCAATTGATTAGCTCAATACCTATGGGAGTTGAACGAGCCTTATTACATCAAATTAACAAAAATATTGACTCAGTTAATGAATCAGAAATCACTGATATTGGATCAAATTCAGAAAACAGTCTAGATTGTAGAATACAACCAAGTACAAAAAAATATCTTCCAAAAGATCAAACACTAAAAACTGGTAATTCACATGACGATACTAATACTCAGGTTGCAGACAAAAGATTTAATGAAAAAGTCTGTTTATCGGAGGACTATCAGATTTTATCAGAAGTTCTTAATACTCATTTAAGTGATTCATATCTTGATACGATGGAGATGCATCTTGAACTAGATATTGCATATGAGCCACTTTGGGCAATAGGAAAAGAATCAGCTACCTTGGAACAAATAGAAATGGTTGCTCAAAACATTGAAGAGTGGATGTTAAAATACAACATTAGAGGTCGGATAATCTATGGAGGAGCTGTAACTGACGAAAATGCAGAGAAAATTTTACGAATTAAAAATATCAATGGTCTTCTTATAGGTGGGGCATCTTTAGATGAACGATTTATTAACATTTTGGAAATTGCAAGTAAAATTAGTAATGAATAAGTTATTTTAGGAACTAACTCAAGAGATTTAAAATGAATTGACGTATCAAATACCTCGATATACATTCATTTTAAGATTATGATGCTGTGGCATGTATTTATTTTATTAAGTACTTAGTGTTGGTGTTTTGGAAATAAGCCATGAACAAATCAAATGGCTCATAAACTGAAAAATAGATATATTGGTAAAATATAATTTCATGTGATTTTCTCACACGTTAGGATGTGTATAGTTGATTAAGAACTTGTTGAAATATCGCCCAGACATTCGCATAGTTTTAGATACAAGCATTATTTTAATTTTGAAAGCTTATAAGTTTTAATATGGTTGACCTCATAATCTGATAACATACATAGGTAAGTTCTTAAATGCTCGATGAATACTATTCTATCTATATTAAGTAATTTCAAACATCTTCATGTATTTATCAAGCAAATATTGAATATTAGAAAAGCATTCATAATAGTTAGCAGATAGTAATGCTACATCTCTATGCATACCACTATTACAAATAGTTTTTAAATCTCTGTACAATTACTTTTAATTTTGCCAAAATATTTTTTCTAAAATTTTTACTCCCCAAATGAGTATCAGAAAATGTGACTTTACAATGAGACCAATTGAGCCAAGGGATAGAGCTAGTGTCCAAATATTGTTGGCAACATTAGATAATAAGGGATGTGCAACAGGCGAAATAGAGATTGTTAATGTTTGTGGGGAAATTAGAAGAACAGGAGAAATCGATGCACTTCTGTCAGAAAGAGAACTTTAAGTAAATACTTGCTTACGGTTACTGGTTTGTAAATTCATTAGATAATTTTTTTATTTTTTAGCCTTCAATGACCTCTTTCGAGTTAAAATGTCCTGTTTGTAAAAGTGATTCGTTTTTAAATCCAAATATAAAAATATTTATAAGCCCGTGCTTTCATAAGTTATGTGAGCAATGTCTTTATAAAATTTTTGCACATGGATATGCACCTTGTCCAGAATGTAAAACCCAATTAAGACGGATAAACTTTATCACAAGCACTTTTGAAGATGTAGAAGTGGAAAGAGAACTAAAGATTCGTAAGCAACTTAGCAAGATTTATGAAAAACAGATAAAGGTAATAAATGATTCTGACAAGGAGATTGAAGAGGATGAAGTCATACGATGCAATGATTGGCTTGAGGCATTTGAAGATTTCGTGTTTCAGCTCATGGAATTAAAGAGTGATAGTCTAATTAATGCTAGAATTAACGAAGTTAAAGGCGGGGATTCTATTCTAAACAGTAAACTCAATATCAAAAAGCCGAGCATTAATGTTCAAGCTCCTTTGGATGAAGCAGGGGTTGACTTTGGTATCTATGATGATTCCAAGGATTATGAGGTTCCTAAAGAACATATGGTTCCCGAAATAATATTCAAATTCCATGAGGGATGTGGTGTTGATAATGAATATATATTGTCACAAATTATGCGGCAAGCAGATAAATATTTTTGCAAATAAGATCAATATATTAGCTTAGATCATGAAATCAATTGAAGGTTATTTATCGCTTAAATGAATAACTTTATTAGCCTTTTTTTAAGAAATATGAGCCTATGTATTCTCCTGGGTTTGTAATAATTTTTCTTTTTTCTGAAATATCCAATGAAGTAATAAAATCATCTATTGACATATCATTTGATTTCAACTTACTAAATTGTATTTTGTCCTTTACATCAGAATTGAAAGTATAAGGAAACATGACCCTTCTAGTTTCATCAAAATCTCCCGTAAAGCACATATCGAAGTTCTGTTGGTTGCAACCCATTTCTACAAAATCTCTGGGTATTTTAGTTTTGGAAGCTTTGTATTTAGATTTCAAATAGTTTTGAGTAACTAGATAATATTTGTTATTAATTAAAACTAGCTTAAACTCATGAATAGAATATTTTTCAGAAATTCTTCGTTCTAAAGATTCTTCTTCAGAAGAAATATCAAGCTCAGTATTATAAAATGTTTTTATCTTCATTAGCTATCAATCTAACGGTAAAAAATAAAGAAATTCCAGCACTCAATGGTCAGAGTGATTCTTAACCAAGTACTTACATGAGATGGAGTTGATATTTGTCTTAAATATGGCTGGGGTCGTGACATTAACTCGATTAATAAGATCTTTACGAAATTTGAAAGTGAAAATTTAAAAGATTTCTTTATATCCCTATTTATGAAGAAGCATGCAAATAAAATTTTAGAAAGAACACTGAAAGAAGTGGAAAAATTTGTTGAGGATCAGAAGTCTCCAAACGAGAAAATTAATTTCAAAAGAAAACAACTTCAATTTCTTAAAGCAGATGTTCATAAGCCAAAACTACCCTTTAGAAGATGCATGCTAAGTTTGGAAAGAAAAAAACAAAGAAGACAGAATTTGGTTAATAAGAGAAGAGATCTGGGATTGTATAGAAGAAAGGATAAAAATTAGTACTACAGAACCTTTCAAGTTTCTTTCGCTTATAAAACCATATTATGTGATCCCTTTACTTTTACATGAAAATAATGCTTTCAAATAAAATATTTGTTTGGTTTATTGCAGCCTATCTATTCTTGAAAAATCTTAACATAAGACAAGTGTAATTCCATATTTATTGAGAGATTGAGCAATATAATCATAAGATCTATTATGTCTAAGCATAGTTTCTTCGCTATCTTCTGTATTGCCCAATGTTTTCATAATTTTAATATCCTCTAAAGTTTTAAAAGTCAAATTCACCGTTCTGATATTTAGTATATTCAAATTATAGTAAGCATTGGCAATTTCAACTCAGAGAAATAATTTCTTTTATTAATTCATCAATTCTTATATTTCACAACCCTTCGGATGTCCCTGGAAAATGTAAGAATTGAAGAATTAATAAAAGAAATTAACAAATATCATACTATTGAGCAGGAATTTAAATTACAAGTATATTCTCTACAAAATGAAATTCATACAAAGCACAGTCAAATATTTGTTTTGAAAAGTGATCTGAGGAAGTTGCAAGAAGAGAATACCTTTTTGAAGAATGAGAAGAGATCTCTTTCTGTAAAACACTCAAACAAGATTAGGCAATTAGAAACTGAAATCAAAAAAAATGATCTTTTCTCTCAAACAT
>CAJPIZ010001344.1:0-17137 GCA_905368565.1 Medioppia subpectinata | reverse complement strand
TTTATATGAGAGAAAGAAGAGAGAGAGAGAGAGAGAGAGAAGTAAAAGGATAAAAATGTTTTATAAAATAGAGATAAAAATTATAATATTGTTTGTGATGTGAAAGGGCTTTGCGTTTCACGAAGTGATGACTTATTTGATAACTTAATGTAATTTATATTTTCTCATAGAATTCACTGCATTATTAAATATTATAAATGACAAAAATAAATGATATTAAAAATTCTTAAATAAGTTATATTGCAATAAAGTTTTAAATGTTTTTTTCTGTATAAAGCAGATTATAAATGGTAAAAATAATTATAACTTATAAAAACAATTTTTAATGGCATTTTTGTTAGTTGTTTGAAACTCAATCTAAATAAATTTCACATTAAATAAAATTCATTCAAAAAAATTGTTGCTATTTTTCGCAATGGTTTGAATAATTTAATTAAATATACAAAATACTTTTACTGTTCTCAATATTGTATAACAGTAAAAGTTTTGCTGCTTTTTAAAGTGGTTCATAATAAACATCTCTCACCTGTTGTCGAGTGGTTTTTGTGATAAATTCTACATTTTCTCAGTCATTGCATACAATATTGTAATTCAATGTATGATTCTTTGCGGTCAATCGCAGTCTGCAAACACTTCCGTAAACCAGAAATTTTCGCCATTTGATGCCAACATCTGTACAATAAATACAAATACAGTTAAATTTAAATTAAAAAATTAATTGGTAAATCCACTGCAATTGAAATCATAAACTGTATATGATGAGATAAGTATCGCTATCGGATGTAAATTCTAAACTAACTTTTTAGTCTAGAATTTACCTCCAATAGCGATATAATTGATATGTTGTGTTTAACATATTAATAAATATTATTTTACTTAACTCTTTTAACATAAGGTTTTAAATTATTGATAATTTTTTGTAAAATTAAATTTAAAAAATAAAAATAATTAAAAATTACACGAATAAAAGTGTATTCTTTCAACTGCTAGACAATTAGCATTTAGTTGCATAGACTTTATGTTCAAATCGTATATAAAATGTGTTGATTTGATGGCAGATTGATTGCAAACCAATTGCATCGTTCAATAGCTATGGTATTAGAATACAGTTCACGCACTGTATTGTGAACTGGCATACAATGAGCTGATATTTATTAGTGCTTCAGTAATAGGGATGAGACACACAATTTGCATAACAATATTATAAAAGGATTTCTTTCCCGCTATCACACTATCACTCTATCGCTCACTTTCTATCAATTGTCTGCTCCCTATTGTCCACTTGTTATTCACTGGTTTGCCATACAATCAAACCGTTCACTACAGCGAGTGTTGACTTATTGGACGAGTGATAGGAAGCAATTTGAATGTTTTTAGGTTCCCTTCTCTGTCTCTCTCCACTATTATCTCTATATTATATGAACTAATCTGTAATCCCATCACATCTACAGTGCAACTCAATTACAAACGGATTGACTCCAAATAGCAATTTAAGCCTAAAGTAAGAGTTTTGACAATAAAATATTGTTGAAGAGCTTTCACTTTCCTACAGAATTTCTAACGATAAGAATTAGACTCACTTCACACTAAACATCAGATTTGAAACTAACTTTTTTGTTTCTCTTTTGTTTTCCACACATTTTTTTATTTCGTCTCTCTCTCTCTCTCTCTCTCTCTCTCTCTCTCTCTCTCTCTCTCTTCTTTCTCTCATATAAAGAATTGCTGAGAAAAATCTTTTTTAAGATAAAAATGAGTTAAAAATGCGGCGGATGTCTCTCTCTCTCTCTCTCTCTCTCTCTGCTATTAATTTCATTCACACAATCACTCGACAGAGAAGAAGAAAAACACTTTCATTTTAAATGAAGTTTTATTTAGAAAGTTTTTTAATTAAATTTTATTTAAAATGATTTGTTATAAAATTATTTAAATGATAATTTAGTGCGAAAATCAACTCATATTGAATTTGTTTAGTAACACATTTCAGCCCCACTCTAAAAGTTAAGCTCATATTAATTGTAATACAATTTAAGCGAAAATTTGTCGTTTCAATTGTCGTCTGACAGACAACTATTGGTTATAATATATAGTAGTAATCGGTTTTAGGAGTTATTTTTCTCTATAAATGGATTAAGTATTGTATTCACTGTTAGCTTCGGCGCAAACTTTAAGACATTTCCCATTCGCTCTCAGCTCTCTCTCTCTCTCTCTCTCTCTCTCTCTCTCTCTCTCTTTTCCCTCAAATTATGGTTTCAATATACGGCACGTTTTGGCATCGATTTTACTTTTATATACCATTCCTCTGCCGTTCGCCGTCTCTTCAAAAACAAATGAACTCTTATATAGATTATTGTTTCTATTGGTTATAATCCATATCTCGTCCACACTTTATAATGAGGCGAACGTAACTTATATTTTGCTCAATTCACTTATGTCTCACTCATATAATCTACGGTTTATTATTAGATATAAATTAAAGGTATTTAAATCATGATTCATTATATAAATTATTAAATTCTCTCTCTCTCTCTCTCTCTCTCTCTCTCTCTTTCCCCTCAAATTTTGGTTTCAATATACGGCACGTTTTGGCATCGATTTTACTTTTATATACCATTCCTCTGCCGTTCGCCGTCTCTTCAAAAACAAATGAACTCTTATATAGAAAACTTTGTGCAAACAGTTTACGTATGGTTTCTCTCCACACAGTTATACAATACACTCTTCTTCTTCTTTTGCGGCACTTTTTCATTTGATGCCACAGTTTATAAGTGTTATTGTTTTTAAAACATCATAAATCACTTGAAAATTTAATTAAAAAAAGGTAACACTTTTTTATGGTTTATTAAATATTAAATACTTTACATTCTTATAATATAATTTTTTGTATAAAATAGTTGTTTTCAAAAATTTTAAACTCTATTATTCCTTGAGTTGTGTTTTGTTAAATAACTTAAGCTCTGAAAGCATTTCTTGAATGCAAAAAAATTATTATATTTTGTGCGCAAAAATTATTTACACAAAACTCATCGCACTTTTCATTATAAGCGCAATGTTTAGCCGTTTTCCTTATGAAATACTTTCTAAATAAATACCACTTTTTTGTTGCGAGAAATAGTTGTTTGAATTGTGAGAATATTCTCCGAAAATTGTTTGAAAATTAATTTAACTTAACTTAAAGGTTATGAAACGAAACAATCTTTTTAAAAAATTTGTTATTAATTTTTTACTTTCAATTTTCTTCCCGTTTTTCCCTCTCTTTCGTCAATATTTTTACAACAATTAGAATTTTATGGACTTTTGTTTAAATTGAATGCTCTGTTGAGCGAAGTTTTATATTTAGAGTTAATGTATATATTTTCTAAAGGCCTTTACAATAGGAAATGGACGTCAAATTAAAATTATAATAAATGACCTGTTCTTCTATCTCATATCAAATGATCAAACGCTCAATAATATTATTCCTTGAGTTGTGTTTTGTTAAATAACTTAAGCTCTGAAAGCATTTCTTGAATGCAAAAAAATTATTATATTTTGTGCGCAAAAATTATTTACACAAAACTCATCGCACTTTTCATTATAAGTGCAATGTTTAGCCGTTTTCCTTATGAAATATTTTCTAAATAAATACCACTTTTTTGTTGCGAGAAATAGTTGTTTGAATTGTGAGAATATTCTGCGAAAATTGTTTGAAAATTAATTTAACTTAACTTAAAGGTTATGAAACGAAACAATCTTTTTAAAGAATTTCTTGTATACTTTGTTATTAATTTTTTACTTTCAATTTTCTTCCCGTTTTTCCCTCTCTTTCGTCAATATTTTTACAACAATTAGAATTTTATGGACTTTTGTTTAAATTGAATGCTCTGTTGAGCGAAGTTTTATATTTAGAGTTAATGTATATATTTTCTAAAGGCCTTTACAATAGGAAATGGACGTCAAATTAAAATTATAATAAATGACCTGTTCTTCTATCTCATATCAAATGATCAAACGCTCAATAAAACTACACATTTTCCTCGCTTTCTATTATTAATGGTATTGAAAACACTTACTCTCTAAACATATATAAAGATAAATATAAGAATAAAAAATAGTTCAACAATTATTAAGAGGAAATACTTTTATATTTAGTGTATTGTATGTCTTAAGCAATTGAAAAACCACTGACGACAAAGACTTTCTCTCTCATCTAATAAATGATTGTTATTTATGTCTAACAACACGTGAAATCGGAGGCTAAACACGATTCCCATCGGAATCCAAGGAATCGTGTATACAATCGCTTAAGCGATAGGTTTTGCGACACTTTTTAAAGTTTTTAAACTTGTTTTTTATTATAAATTTATTGAGTGCTTTATAAGACATTTTAATTCAATGTCTCTCCGAAACTAAATTAACTCAAGTTTTGTCGGTTTCGTAAATATTTGTTTATTGGGTTAATCTTTTTGGCACTCATTTTATCTCTCTTTTCCTTTTCTTTCTTTCTTTCCTTCTCTCCTATAACTGTTGACTACTTTACTGTTTTGTTGCCTTTTTAGCGCAAAACATCGAAAATTTTGTTAAAAGCAAAGCAACTCAAAAGTCAATAATAATTCTCACATCTATCTCTCTCTCTCTCTCTCTCTCTCTCTCTCTCTCTTTCTCTCTCTCGTATTTTGTTGGCTCTTATCTTAAGAAACAAATTGTGTTTTCTATGTCTTCATAGTCTTTGCTAAACAATTGCATTTCTTTCTAACAAATTCTCTGGTCTTTTATAGTGCAAAGTCAGCGGCAAAAGTGAACACAAGAGACAGAACTTGTCTTTGATTTTTGGCGTTTCGTTCACCAGTTCTCACACTTTCTGTCTCTGAAGACAGCGTTTGATATCTGCGACAACTCCTCACCAAAAAAGCGGTAACAATTGAGTTGGAGTGCGAGAAGTGAAGAGAGAGAAGAAGTGGCAGAAAGAGAGCGAAGAAGAGGAGGAAGAAAGTGAGTGAAAGGAAAGGGGAGAGAGATCTCTGGGAAAACGTGAAGAAGAAGTAATAACATCGCAAAACACAAACTCCGAAAAGAGAGTGAACACAACGACTACTACTNATATATACGAAAAGTATTATTTACAGTGAGTTAAGCATAAGAATCGGAGGAAAAGTGATTTTATTAGACAAATATATTGTGGACGTAAGCGATAAGAGTGTAGGCCTTAGAAAATAGCCAAAAGTAATTTGTGTTCGCAAGAGAGAGGGGAGAGAAACTCAACGCATATAAAAATAAATAAACATAACTTTAATAACTAAATAAAAATATGGTTTGACTACAGAATTATGGGATCAAAGAAGTAGAATATGGAGAAAAATGATAGCAAAAAATGAGATGATGTGTTGGTTGTGGGAAGTAATAGCTGAGGACAGGTACCTGAGATGCCTTCATAGGTCCACCACGACTCCCACGATGTGACAACTGATTTGATTAGACACAGCACTGGTATACATGTCCGCACGAAATCGGCTTTCATTCTCATATTAACGTTCAGTAGAAAGAAATAAAAAAATAACTTTTCGGTTGTTATTGATGTCAACAAATGTGTTGTCGAGAAGTAGTAGTAGTCGTTGTGTTCACTCTCTTTTCGGAGTTTGTGTTTTGCGATGTTATTACTTCTTCTTCACGTTTTCCCAGAGATCTCTCTCCCCTTTCCTTTCACTCACTTTCTTCCTCCTCTTCTTCGCTCTCTTTCTGCCACTTCCTCTCTCTCTCTCTCTCTCTCTCTCTCTCTCTCTCTTTCATCGATTAAAATCGATTTGTGAAATAAAAATCTAATTATAATTGTGTGGAAACATTTGTTTCTGAAGTGAAGTTTTACTTTCAGAGCAAACACTTTACATTTAGAGTAGAGTTTGAGTTATTATTCCTATTATTGAAAGTCAGAATTTATGTCATTTATTGAATAAAACACGAATAAAGCATTGAGTGAGTCAGAGAGAGAGAGAGAGAGAGAGAGAGAGGGATTTTGGATACATTATAGGAGTCACAAAAGATTTATTTCCCAAAACAAACTAAATATTGTGCTCTTTATTGAAGATTCACTTTAAGAATCACTTAAACTATAAGTGAGTTCACTATATATTTAATGCGGTTTTGTTTATATTTAGAAATATTTTTGAACAAAACATTATTAAATTGTATGATAAGTGGAAAGAGAGGCAATATTGCAAAACACTACTAACACCTGCTTTAATATACTGTTAGCTAATAATATCGCAAATATGGTGTTGTTTTACTGAAAGGCAAAAGTTTTTTGCATACAATTATTAGCTTTAAAAGCGTTGAAATGTGATAAAAGTTAATATAAGTTAACAAAAAATTCTTTGCCCTTTAATTAATGCGTTCAGTCATGCGATAAAGTGATGAAAATATTGCAATTAATTTAGTTATCAGTCTTAAGAGTCGGAATCTTTGATATTATTAAAAGTAAATTAAGGTATGAGTCGTCGATTGCATTGCATTTCAACATTTTGTCTTGAAATCAAATTCCGTATTAGAGAGAGAGAGAGAGAGAGAGAGAGATCTCTGGGAAAACGTGAAGAAGAAGTAATAACATCGCAAAACACAAACTCCGAAAAGAGAGTGAACACAACGACTACTACTACTTCTCGACAACACATTTGTTGACATCAATAACAACCTAACACAATTTGTTTCTTAAGATAAGAGCCAACAAAATACGAGAGAGAGAGAGAGAGAGAGAGAGGGAGAGAGAGAAATGAGGGAATTATAAGATTAAAATTAAATAAAACTCACTTTTTGGACAATTAATGCCTTTTAAGAAGATTTATATGAAAGAAAACATAACATAAAACTGAAGCAATAATAATGATATCAATAATAATAAATAAAAGGCAATGAATTCAATAAAATTTGACACAAAGCTTAATATTAAAACAATTAGAAAACAACAGTAAATCTCTTATATTAGTAGGAAATGGTTACTAATAAAAGTTAATCTTAACAAATCTCACGGCAAACAAAATATTGCACAACAATATCAATAATTCGTATAACATATAGACATATAACACACAAATATATATACGAAAAGTATTATTTACAGTGAGTTAAGCATAAGAATCGGAGGAAAAGTGATTTTATTAGACAAATATATTGTGGACGTAAGCGATAAGAGTGTAGGCCTTAGAAAATAGCCAAAAGTAATTTGTGTTCGCAAGAGAGAGGGGAGAGAAACTCAACGCATATAAAAATAAATAAACATAACTTTAATAACTAAATAAAAATATGGTTTGACTACAGAATTATGGGATCAAAGAAGTAGAATATGGAGAAAAATGATAGCAAAAAATGAGATGATGTGTTGGTTGTGGGAAGTAATAGCTGAGGACAGGTACCTGAGATGCCTTCATAGGTCCACCACGACTCCCACGATGTGACAACTGATTTGATTAGACACAGCACTGGTATACATGTCCGCACGAAATCGGCTTTCATTCTCATATTAACGTTCAGTAGAAAGAAATAAAAAAATAACTTTTCCCAACAATAACTACAGTTGTTTACACAACAGCTCTTCATCATCATCAGCAACACAAGTGAGAGAAAAGCCTCAAACACAAAACGCTACAATAATGAAGAAGAAGTGCAAAAGGGTCTCTAGAGAGAGCCCTTTCCTTTCACTCACTTTCTTCCTCCTCTTCTTCGCTCTCTTTCTGCCACTTCTTCTCTCTCTTCACTTCTCGCACTCCAACTCAATTGTTACCGCTTTTTTGGTGAGGAGTTGTCGCAGATATCAAACGCTGTCTTCAGAGACAGAAAGTGTGAGAACTGGTGAACGAAACGCCAAAAATCAAAGACAAGTTCTGTCTCTTGTGTTCACTTTTGCCGCTGACTTTGCACTATAAAAGACCAGAGAATTTGTTAGAAAGAAATGCAATTGTTTAGCAAAGACTATGAAGACATAGAAAACACAATTTGTTTCTTAAGATAAGAGCCAACAAAATACGAGAGAGAGAGAGAGAGAGAGAGAGAGACATGTCTTACTAACTAATCAAAAACGGTTGTATATCTTTTTAAAAATGTAAAGATGTATTCATTTGTTGGCAAATCAATGCACGACACAAAACAAGATGTGCGGAGAAATTAGCAGTTGTTTTGTTTGTTAAACTATTAAATAGCAAACAAAAAACATTACATAATCTGTTAATAAGGGAGAAGTTTAGGCGAGAAATAAATGTGTTGTGTGTGTGGATGGATAGCAGCGGTGTTTTGCACGCATTTCATATATACCAGCGATAATTAATGAAAATGTTTGGCCCATAATCTGGTAGCGGATCTCAACAAACATTTGCAGTACTCTATGTTTTTTGGTTGTGAACTAAACTTTTTTTCATCTTTTCATTTGCGGTTTTCTCTGCGATATAGAGATAACAATATATAATAGAAAATATTATTTTTGTGTTAATTCTATAATATATTTTGTCTCTCAATCATTCACTGGAAATTGAAGTGAAAGAGAGAGAGAGAGAGAGAGAGAGAGAGAGAGAGAGAGAGAGAGATTGAAAAAGAGGATGGGATGGATCGGATGGGAAATGGGATGTGATATTCATGCCCCGGGTATAAATAAGTCTATGGATAAAGATATGGATTTTTGTTGTATTTTCATTTATTTTAGTCCATAATGTTTAAGCACTGGTTTTTCTTATTAGCGCTCGCATTGAGTGTTCATTAGTACACGACTACTCAAACACCTGGTCTGGTATGTGAGATGGGATGTGTTGGGTTTGGTTAATATCTTTATATATTCAATAAATGGCCCGAAAATTAAGCTGTGCTCCAATACTACTACTGCTAATATAACACACATAGTCTCTCTCTCTCTCTCTCTCTCTCTCTCTCTCTCTTTTGAAAAAGAGGATGGGATGGATCGGATGGGAAATGGGATGTGATATTCATGCCCCGGGTATAAATAAGTCTATGGATAAAGATATGGATTTTTGTTGTATTTTCATTTATTTTAGTCCATAATGTTTAAGCACTGGTTTTTTCTTATTAGCGCTCGCATTGAGTGTTCATTAGTACACGACTACTCAAACACCTGGTCTGGTATGTGAGATGAGATGCGTTGGGTTTGGTTAATATCTTTATATATTCAATAAATGGCCCGAAAATTAAGCTGTGCTCCAATACTACTACTACTGCTAATATAACACACATAGTCTCTATCATTCTCTCTCTCTCTCTCTCTCTCTCTCTCTCTCTCTCTCTACACCACCACCTAATGGATAGAGTCCTCGCACGCAATATACCAGTGCTTTTGGAACCGGGGGTTCAGATGTGGTGCACAAACGTATTCAGACTCTACTCCTGTAGACAATGAAGACATCACTAAAGAATACCAGAGACTGAGGAGTGAGTGGAGAGAGTGAAGCAAATCTCGTTAAAACAAAAGCACAAAAATTAATAAAAACGCGATTCAAAGGTGGCCTAAACTTCACTAACTACTCGCATACCAATCCATCCTCTCTCTCTCTCTCTCTCTCTCTCTCTTCTTTCTGATCCTTTCGAAACTAAAGCGTCGATTAAACTTAAAGACAAATTTTTGGCCATTAATTCCTACTCATGTCTCAGATCTGGTGTAATCTTTTCTCTGTCTCTCATCTCAACGAACAAACAAAATAACATTAAATTATTTTGCGCTAAAAAGGGGTTCACTATTTAGTTTAGATTTTGTTTTTTTCTGCTGTAAAATCTTAAACAACAACAACAAAAATTTTCTATAACCTATTACTTGGCTTTATTAGCGATAGAGTAGGTATAATAAGGAGAGAGAGAGAGAGAGAGAGAGAGGCTATTAGAAGGGAATAGCAATTTATAGTTTATCTATTTTGTGTTGTATTTGCTTTAAGCCATTCGCCAAATCGATGGGCCATTCAAATGATTAACTCTTATTTCGCATGACTGCCAAACATATACACCAATCAATTCATATATAGATGTATTGCTAAGTCTTCGTTACAACACACAGAAAAAAATCAAATAAATTATGGCTAAAAAACATTAAAATTTATTTTATGACTTAATTTAGACGCAGAGAGAGAGAGAGAGAGAGAGAGAGAGAGAGATCTATTTAAATATACCATTTAGCTTGGGCGTGTAAATATAACAAATTATAAAAAGTATAAACCAAATAAATTAGTGCTAATCTGACCAATCAAAAACAATTAATGATTCACTAATTTATTTGTTGTATTTTTTCAGAGAGAGAGAGAGAGAGAGAGAGAGAGAGAGAGACGAATTGAGGGGAGCAAAGAAAGCCCCGAAACAAGTCTGAAAAATTCAATTATCAAATATATTGAGATATTTTAATTGAAAGCTCAGCAAAAAGAAGCTATTTTTCGCAAAATATAAACTCATAAAACATTGAAAATGGTATAAAAATGTAATTATTTTTCAGTCTCTTCTAAAAATTGGCGATTAATATAATATAAAGAAAATTTATTGTAATTCAATTAATTAATGGCTCAAAATTCTCTATTAAATTAATTTTTATATCTTATTTCATTACGAGTTCTTACATATAATGAGTTTTATTTAATATATATTTTAATTAAACAGAAAGAAAGTTAGAAAGAAGGAGAGGACAGGAGAGGCAGTGAATTGTTTTGTATACAAATCAATGCATTTTAAGAAAACATGTTATTATTATTTGTCTTATTTCGTGTTAATGTCCAAAGAATGGGAAAATAATAAATTTTCTCAATTATTACAGAATCACGAAATTTCGTTATGAATACTCGTATTATTTATCGATAATAAGAGTGAAATGTAATTAAAAATTTCTTTTTTTCTCTCTATTATATACCGATTTGAACAAAGATTTATAGAAGAATTAAAAAACAATTTTATTGTTATTTCAATGAAAGAGAGAGAGAGAGAGAGAGAGAGAGAGAGAGAGAGAGATGTTAAATTAATTATTGATTACCTGAAAACACTATTCAATAATCGGATTGAAAATAAAATGAAAAGTTTTTTATGTTGAGTGCATTTAATACAACCCTTAGCTATGGATTGCAAATCTATCAAAAAATCTAAAACATAAAATGAATTATAATTACAATCAATATATAAATGATTGAAAATAGTTTTTTGATTTTTGGTTTTCATAATTGAATGCTGAAAAATTGTAATAATTATTTCCAAATGTATGGATAAATACTGAAAACGTTAAGTTACTAAACATTTTATTTCCCACTCATATAAGGCTAAAAATTCAATAAAAATCAGATAACATTTATTCAAATTATAGCCTTAGATATGAAATTAAAACAAAATAAATAATACAAATTAATGACTTGATTTCACATTTCTGTATAACATTTTTTAAAAGTGATTAAAATTATATATAAATTTGATATAAGAGATGCCTGTCCTAAGGCAATGTGTGTGTTTCTTAATATGATTATTCTCTCTCTCTTTCTCTCTCTCTCTCTCTCTCTCTCTCTCCTCGTTTGCGTTTCTTTCAATATATCTAATATTGAATTTTTATGAATACCTTTCCATACAATCATCGCATATATGATAGGAACCAGTGATGACACAAATGGCTTTCTAAATGTTATTGATGTATAAATGAATTGCAAAGTGTTTTTTCTTATATTATATCAAGACTTGTAATATCAAATCGAGAGATGAGTTTCGCTTTGAGTGATAATCTCGGAGTGAAAATATTTTTGGCGAACATTTATTTTCCCATACATTTAAATAAAAAATTTATGTTAAGTATTGTTGATATTCAATAAATATGTTTGTTTTTAATGGACAGTGAACTTAATATAACGATTTACGATATGATGTTTTAAGTGTCGGTTTTTGTGCATAAAATCAATAAATTTCACTATAATTTGAGTTTATATTAATTTTATGTAAAAGAAAGCTATAATTAAAGAGCAATTATGTCTAATCAGATGAGTTCTCCACTAACTCTTACTCTAACCAACATATGAGAGATGTTTCATAACATTTCAAAAATACATCTCTTTCTCTCTCTTATTGCCCGCAAATGCCTATAAAATAACATTAATATGAGTTAAGGCATCAGGAAATGGAAAGTAATTTACATATATTTTATGTTTTTGTTTGCAGAGATAGATATACTCCTTAAGAGTAATTTTATAGGCAGTTATAACTATACAAACCAATTAAATACAGGATATCTTTCTCTCCCCCTTAGTTTTCAACACAATTATAATTACTACACAATCGTTGTATAAATTGATTTATTAGAGTTTATATTAAAAAAGGACGTCTAAAACGCTTTACACAAGAATTATATTTGTCTTAATTTTATTTAAATTTAATATTTTGATGTAATTTTCTGTTTATAGTGTTTTTAGTTCATAATTCAAAATGAAAGCCATTTATATTATTATTTTATTAATATATTCTGTGTATCCTTTGTATTCATATTTGCAAATATCAATTATACACATATATTATAAGTCTATAATATGCCTGTTATAGAATCGGTAGCATTTAATTTGCACTCATTTGCATTGAAAAGCCATTTAATGCATTAAATATACATTTATATGTACGGAGAAAATGCATTTTTTTTTATACAACACACATCTTTAACTTACAATTAATTCTTTGCAAATTAATAACACATGAAAATTCACTTATTTTTCTTGTTTTAAATGTAGTAATAATAACGATGAAAATTTGAGGTAAAAATAATTTTAATTTATTTATAGTTTTAAATTGAAATTAAATAAAAATAAGTATAAGGGAAATTTGTTTTTTCAATCTATTATTTAATAAATTTAGAAATTTTACACATATTTTTGCCGATTAAGTGCTTTCGAAAAGTATTTAAAAGAAGTTAAAAAAGAAATAAAATGAAAATAATATCAGATTTTTTTAAACAAGTCAAACGATTGAATGACTTTCACCGCACTTAAGGTCTTAAATCATATTCACTATATATTTGTGATTAAAATAAATTTCAAGCAATAATTCACTGTAAAAATTATATACATTTTTCATAAAATTCATGAATTCATAGAAACACAGGTATATACAGTATAAAAACCTCATAAGTTAATAAATAATTAATGAATTTTGTGGCCAAAAATTTTGCAATATTTTAAAGAATAACAAAAGTGTGAAATGAAAATTGCTTTTCGTTTATAAATTGATTGAATCGACTTGATATACACTAATGGGATTAATGAGAGAGAGAGAGAGAGAGAGCATAAAATTAATGTTATAGGAATTAATTACCCGAGAAATAATAAATTTTAAAACTAAAATCATTGATTAGAAATTTGTTTGTAACGAAACAATAAAAATGTAATCAAAAATCTCAAACGAGTATTTGTCTTAAGATAACAAACTACAGGTGCGAGCTATCGGTGCAAACAATTTATATTTCATACATAAGTTAATTATTAGTTATATGAAGAGACAACACAACACAACATCTAATGTTCATATAAGTAGTAAAACAATTAAGTGGTTTTGTGTTGTATTTTTTCGGATGATTTTTGTTCATTAAAAAATTCAATTCTCTCTCATCTCTGCTCTTAGGATAAGTTGGCCAAACTGTTAGGCCCTAACATCTCATACATTATTTAATGAAATGATTTTTGATAAATATACTGATGCAAACACTGGTGAGAGGGCTGGCACTGACAGTGTAGGCATAAATAGTATGACCTGTTGTAAAGGGGCCGTAAGAGCATTGGATGTGCTGTGCAATGCCTGCACCTGTAAATTAATCAGTTAAAGCAATAATAATTACAATCAAAGCTTCTTTATAAGTAAAAAAAATGCATAATAAAAAATCTCGACTCAAACATAAGCGCCGGTATTATACAGTTTGTGAGCATCACATCCAGAGATACAGATACTCCCCATTTTCCCCCCAGTCTTGACCCCATCGGGGCATAGAGTATGAGAGAGAGAGAGAGAGAGAGAGAGAGAGAGAGAGAGAGAGCCTAAGAATATAATGTAAGACTCTTTGGTTTTACTTAAGCCATAACATTGAGGTCAGGCCGAGGTTGGGCTCAAACACACAATATCTGGTCTGTCATATGTAAGAGAGGGCCACAGAAAAAATATTATAAACATGCACTGGGCGTACGGCGAGTGATTATAATCAACATAACTTATATCCCATGACAGCATTATTAACACATTTCCTACATAAGCAATAAACAACATTCACTATAGAGAGAGAGAGAGAGAGAGAGAGAGAGAGAACCGCAACAAAAAAGTTTTTTAAAAGCCGATATAAAAACTGCAAAATTCTTTAATGATTAGATTGTGAAGCATTTTTCTTACATATATAGTGAATGTTGTTTATTGCTTATGTAGGAAATGTGTTAATAATGCTGTCATGGGATATAAGTTATGTTGATTATAATCACTCGCCGTACGCCCAGTGCATGTTTATAATATTTTTTCTGTGGCCCTNTGCAAAATTCTTTAATGATTAGATTGTGAAGCATTTTTCTTACATATATAGTGAATGTTGTTTATTGCTTATGTAGGAAATGTGTTAATAATGCTGTCATGGGATATAAGTTATGTTGATTATAATCACTCGCCGTACGCCCAGTGCATGTTTATAATATTTTTTCTGTGGCCCTTCTCTTACATATGACAGACCAGATATTGTGTGTTTGAGCCCAACCTCGGCCTGACCTCAATGTTATGGCTTAAGTAAAACCAAAGAGTCTTACATTATATTCTTAGTCTCTCTCTCTCTCTCTCTCTCTCTCTCTCTCTCGCTCTCTCGCCAGTGATGGGTAAGAAGTGCTCGCCTATGATGGCAGGGCTGATGGGATGCCAAACCCGGTCATTAAGTACAGAGGGAAAGACACACCACTCACAGACATAAGGCATAATTGAGGTGATCATGCATTTGACGCATACAATTGGTTTATAGCCACCGGCGCTGCTCTCCAACCAAATGCTCATTAAATTAGTTAAAATATGGGACTGATTAGCCCTCTCTCTGCTCATCTCAGACCAGCGATTCAATATCAGAGCAGTCAATACAGTTGTGTTATTTGCACAGACCATACCATTGCTGTGTCCGTACACTATATATACGCGTATTTTTATCAAACAATTCGTGGTTTGAATTTATTATTAACTTTTATATTCATATTGAGAGACAAGAGACTAAAAACAGTTTGTTTTGGACCTAAAATATATGATTGCGAGACCTCCTCCTCAGACGTTACTAAGCACTGATACTAATGTGTTTCCTCTCTCTCTCTCTCTCTCTCTCTCTCGTCTCACTTGACTAATAGATTATTTTCACTTTTGACTTCACTTAACGTGAAGGCAAAAACGAGCTAAAAAATCAATCACTGGTTTGAAGTTAATTAAAACATCAGTTTTAAGGCCCAAAAGTCTCTTCTCATAAGTGAATCAAATTTGAAAACAGCGGGGAATTCATCTCACGGACAGAAAATACAATAATCATCTCTTTTGCCCTTCAGTTTACCGGCCCTTCAATTCATTTATAAAAATAAATCCCATTCTCTATGCAAGAGAGAGAGAGAGAGAGAGAGAGAGAGAGAGATTCACTTAATTTTTATATACTGTACTTATTATGTTGAAAGACTTGACTATTATTTAAATGACTACTGTTTAGACACTATTTTGACAAATACTTAGCCATTTAGCAAATATTTTCTATTCTTTCGCTAAAAACACAGAAATAAGTCTTAAGTCGAGAAAGAAAGTCATGTTTCCTACAAATGTAATTGTTTTCAGCTAATAGTCTGTACTATAAGTCACTTGAAAAACAATTTGCAAAAGAAATTTGTTGTTTAAGAATTCAATTTTGTTAACAAGTTTGCAACTCATATGGGCTTACAATTCTCTCTCTCTCTCTCTCTCTCCAGTAGTGTTGTTAATAGTATTGAAATATTTCTATGAGAATATGTATTGAAAACTTTTTCCATCTATTTAATATCATCCTAATCAATACATTCAGACTATTATCTATTTATAACATAACAAAAAGCATAAATCATTGCAAATAATGATTAGTATTTGTAACTATAATAACAAAGCACTGATATTAATGATATAGGTATCCAATCTTCACGTGTTTCACCATTCAATAGTGCCAATAGCCATATGGAGTGTATTTAAATTCAATCCCAGCGTCGAGAACGCGATGTATCCGTTCATCAATAGTATAGTACATGTATTTATGTATCTGTACTATACGTTGGCCTCATTTGGGGACCGGTTTGAGCCGTACCTCAAGTGGAAAAAGTACTTAACAGGACTACAATTGATTCAATTCATTCTGATTATCGCCCATTCGGTGAGAGCGCCGTTCATCGGCTGTGCCGTCAGCTCCGGCTATTTCCTACTCATATCGACGGCTTTGGGCGGAATATTCTTCTATCTATTCTATAGCTTTTATTTGGATAATTACACAAAAACTACGAGATCTCATAATCGGTGTAATAATCAATTGACAATTCCTGCCATAAATTGCGAGCAAACTGTCCGCAGACTCAGTACAACAGCTATTAATTATCAGCAAATTATCTCATAATTAGTTACTATTTCATATATAATCACTCGTTTGCCACACAAAGTAATTTACAAATCAAATGTTATAGAATTATATAGTCTTTTAATTCATCGGTTATTAAACTTTTTTTTTACAAATTTTATAATCATTAAAAATACATTACTTTTTGTTGTTGTTTAAATTGAGATCTCCTGATGATAAGGTTTTTATAACTATATTTCTATATAGTTTTTAATAAAACTTATTTAAACAATAAAATATTTTTTTATATATAGAAGTTATTTAAGCAAATTTTATGCTGATATCACATATTGTTTGTTAATTTTGATTTATAATCACTTGTTGTTCAGTATTCACCGTATGTGGAATGTGCAAGGGCATTTAATTAAAAATTACTATACTGTACATGATTATTTTTGCATCATCACCATTGTTGATTCAATTGATTTTGAATTGAAATTAATTGTTGGCCAATAATGAAAAGTAGATTATCGACATTGTGGCCACTTTTGGCCGACACCTCCATAAACAATGAGTTCGTTTGGTTCGCTAATTGTATTCCTTGGGTTACACTAATCACAC
>CAJPIZ010001343.1:0-17140 GCA_905368565.1 Medioppia subpectinata | reverse complement strand
GGATGAACAGTTGTGCCGCAAACTGATTGTATTTCTGCAGAAGAAGTGCCCAAATGTACAAACAGTTTGTTTCAAACATGAGATGACACACTTCCGTGTGATTCCGTCGCCTTATATGAGACCAGTGTTTGAAGCCATCCATGAGTTGCGCAACAATTGGCCGCATCTTAAAAGTGTTGACTTTGGGTACTTCTATTATCTGCCAACAGACCATCAGATTCTTCACTATATGTTTACCACATTTGGTCAAATGGTTACCACATTTAACGGCAATTATAAGAATCAATTGCCATATCTCACCCATTGTCTTAATGTGTCTTATATACGGGATATTAGCATTGAATCCATGTTCTCCGCCGAAGACAATCAGTTATTAGTATTCAATCGCTTGAAAAAAATTGAAATTCATTTCAGTGATAATACCTTTAATATCAATGCGTTTAAAGTGTTTATCTCTTACTATAAAACCCGTTTACAAAGTCTTAAAGTGGGAAATATTGATCAATCGATTGAATCGCAACCAATGGTAACTCAATTGCTGACACAATTGACTGATTTTCAAGAATTAAGACAATTAGAGCTATCTTTTGATTTCGAGTCCGATTTCGATTCCGATTCGCTTCAGTATTCAATTTATAGTCATTTGAAAGCAATAGGTTTAAAGTTAGTAAAACTTAAAGCCTTTACAATGTATGTTATCTCAGATGACACGGCATTGAATGTAGAGATAATGAGTGCCATTCAATATATGCCACAATTAAAACATCTGGATTTAGAGCTCAAATTACTCAATGATCCGCAAGAATTGGCCACTCATTGGAGACAATTATTACAGTCAGTGAAGCATTGGCCACAATTAACATCGCTATCAATTCACATTGTGTGGGGTTTTCCGCTGGAAGTGATGGAACAGATTGTGTCCACACAACAGACACTAAAGGCTCTAAAAATCGCTACATTCATGCATAACGACAAATTGGACATCAAGTCGTTGCCCTGTATCTCAAGATTATCGGCACTGAAATCACTGGACCTCCAAATAGGAGGCGAAAGAAAATTTGAATTCAAAAAATGTGATTTAAAGCAATTGTTAATAAAGTGTCCAGAATTGCGGCGCTTATATATTGAAGGATTTGTTCCAAGGATGGAAAGTTTCAATTTACAAAATATACATGATTTGGACATTGAAAGTGATTGAAAATTTCCACCCGAACCCAATTCTTTGTCGGCTATTTTTTAGAAATTAATACTTTTACCAAATTTTTATTTTATATACATTTAAAGTGCTTTTAAATATTAATACAGTATCTATTATTTAAATGAGAAATTGTTTTAAAACTAATGATATGTTAATTATAAGAATTTTTCTAATACTAAATTTTGATTTTACTTGCAATAAAAATTAATTATTTTACACATTAAAGTTTTAATTAAGAATATTATTTATATTTAAAACAAAAATATTTATATAATTTTATTAAACATTAAAACAAAATTTTAAAAAATTATAAATAATAGTTAAAATACACATTTAATTAAATACTATTAAAACACAGATTAAATACAATGTTTTATAAAAAAGTTGTTGTATTTTGTTTCATATGATTGACAACTAATACTCTGTACAGAAACTAAACTTCAAATCTGTATTGAATTGTATTTCATGTTTAACAGGAACACTAGTCTATGGGCTGTTTAGTTACTATTTAAATCATATAATCTTCAAATTTCAAACCAAAAGCAAATTTTTAATAAAATATAATTTAAAATTTACAAAATTAAAACTAAATAAAGTAATTATGAATTTAAAGTGCAATATATTTAACACGAATTGTGACAAAAACATAACTATTTCTTAGCGGGAAAGTCCTGAGTCCTGACGCGAGCCAAACCCGGTTTCGGTTTCGGATCCGAGGGATTCGAGGGATCAGATGGTAAGACCCGCTTTCTGGCGATACCCACGCGTTGAACGGGTGTCGTCTTCGGCACTGATTTGATAGTCTTCGGCCGCTTTTGACCACATCTTTGACAGCACCGGATAATCATAAGTACGGCTCCAATACCGGCCACAATCACAACAACTATACCCACAATAATCAATATCCGGAAATAGAGTGGTATCGGAGCCAACAGTTCACACATTTTGTTGTAATAGACTTTTTCACACGACATTGAAATCACTTTTGTCTGCGAAATAACAATTGTTTAAATTATGAGATAATTTAAAGGCAAAGAATTGTGACCAACTTTGTCATCGGCATTATATTTGCATCGATAGTAATGTCTTCGGATATAAGCTGTGGTGGAACTGATTTGCGCGGCGAAGAGGTATAAGTATTTGCCGTTTTGCTCCACATATCCGCCAAAAATCTCGCCCAAAATGGGACTCCCATTGGTCTCAAAGACAATCAACTTCTTGGTCTCGACATCAGTATTGCTATGAACTTCCCAATTGTGTCCGTTTAATGTGCCACCCGTTTTGCACGTGATATAAACCATGTTATAGTCTAAGAAGTTGTGATTTTGATTAGATTTTAGGCAACAAAACAAAGACATTAAATTCAAACCCTGAATGAAGAGATAACCGACGGGTTTGAAGACGAGAACAGCTTTAATAAGTTTGGATGTATTGAGATGTTTGACCGCCGCGTCCAACAAGTTGTGGTAATTGTCGGTGTCGTTCAACATCTGAATCTGTGACCACTTGTTGTCGTATTTCATGTGAGCTGTGGAACCGTTTCTCAACAACTGTTCATTTCGTAAATCAATAGTAAATTTGAGACAAATTTAATGAAATTCAAATCAATGATAGTATGGATGCCTTACTCGGAGTCCTATAAGAATTTCGGGATAAATAGCGCACTTGTCGTCGAAATTGATCCGAAAAGAGGTGTCAAATGTTGTCATCTCATGGATGTCTGTACTCGCGTACATCACTTCCCCGTTCACAGGGTTTTGTTTAATGCTTCCCACAACTCCCGAGTTGTCCCCATTCATGGCCTCAAGATCTTTATACACCTGATTGTCGTGCCATTTATTCCTCCAGAACTGACCGCTGGAACTGACCATAAAATACGAGTCCAGATATTCCACGAGTGATGTGAATGGCGGCCGAAGACATAGGATCTGTTCCGGCAGTGATTTTATTGGACTCAACGCTAAGCCTATTGTCAACACATATAACACAAGACTTTTGGCTAACATTTTTTGAGAACAGGAATTGAAATCAAGTTTTTTATCTCAAATAACGGACAAAATTATGAATTAATAAACAAGTATTAGATTTATAATAATTCATATATTGTGTTAAATTAGATTAATATTTAATGTCTCGCTTTCTCTCTTACAATCTCTGTAATTGTCTTTCATTGTTACTAATATTTAAAGTAAATTCAATTTAATTTAGTTTTTTTGCTAAAAATAATTAAGAATTTACGGTATTATCGCAAGTGTTGGACATTAAGTAATGAATCGATTCTTGGATTGGTTTTGGGATTTAAGTAAATTAATAATTATGAATAAAAAATGAAACAAAAAACATTTTAATGTATTATTTATAAAAATTTAATTCAAATTTACAAACAATTCATATACAAAATTGGAAAACTATTTAATTAAATACTATTGAAAAGCGATTTAAATTGAATTGTATTTAAGATTAAAATAAACTATTTATGTGTTTTGTTTGATAATTTACAACAAATACAGAGACTAATGAAGAGTACAATCAGTAATATAACGACAATCACCGCAACCATCACTTCCTCCATATTCTTCTCCATAAAACTCTTCTTCAGTTTCATCGGCGGCGGAATCGCTGTCGAAGATTGGCTCCGATCCGAGCCATCATTGGGCGCCTCATTGGTTGTATTAAACGGGAAAAAAGCTGAGTCCGGATCCGGCATAGGATTTGCATTACCGCCGGCGCCGCCACTGACGTTCACACTGGCGGCGGACATTTCACCGCACATACGGGCCGTATATTTGGTCACTTTAAACGTTGTCCACTGATTCAGCTCCACATCCGTCGCGTATCTGTTGGCCACGAATCGGACCACTTTTGGGCCGACCTTATAGGCGCTGGTGATTGGGTGGCCGTTCAGGTCCGACAGTTTCTTGTGCTGAGCGATGGATCCGTCGGCCGACGGCATTAGTATCACCTTTTGCTGGTCATCGGTGGTGAGCAGCAGGTGCTCAGCGCTGCTGCCATTATTGCCGTCTATAAAACTGTTGCCCAAATGTTGCCATCGGATCCGAATGGAGGGCTGACTCGAGACAATGTGTGCGTCCGTATTGTTGGCCTCCAATATAGCCAATGGACCGAAGTTTATGATTTTGTCCGACAGTATGCCTTCAGATATCACCGAATTGTCACCCAAATTGATCCGCCACTTCACCGACAGCTTTTTTATGGCATAATTTTTAGCAATTTATTTATAGTGTTAGTTACAACTGATCCCAAACTAACCTTCACGGCGTCGATCTCCAGATGGCCGTCGGCCGCGACGTAAGCCATGTCTATAGGAGTGACGATATGATGATTACCGGTGAAGAATAAGCTAATATCTGAGACATTGGTCACCGACTGGTTCTTGACGTTCACTACAGTAACGATATTATCGGTGAAGTAATACAAAGTGTGTGTGTCTTTCACCGCAACTGAATTCACCACTAATTGGGGTTTAGTTTTATCACATAATGGACTCGTTATCTGTTGAAGAATTGAGACAAATATGTGATTATTTTGTAAATTATAATTTAATTACAATTGGATTTATTTATTTAAAAAACTAACATTTGATCCAAAACTCAACGAAATACAAGAAGTTACCAAAGAGATGACGAGTAGATTCATGGCATAAATGGGATTATCATACGGTATATGAAGAAAAAGCTGTTATAACACTTGACAATTGCAATATTCAAACTGCCCGTGATTATAATTATCACATATTATTGTTATAATTCGTTTTTGTGTTTAACTTACAAACTTTTAATTTGTTATAATAATTTTGTGAATTTTAATATCGTTACAATCTATGAAAGTAAATACTGTATAAATATTAGTCCTTTTGATTAAATCTTCGAGAATTTATTCCCATATTTGTTTAAAATTTGATTAAATTATTTTCACGAGAGATATTTAAAATGAAATTATAAGTTAAATTAATTAACAATTTTAAATTTAAATCAATACTTTTGGTAAACATCAGTTAAAATTTAAAACAAATTACAAGTATTGGACATTAAGTGATGACACAATTTTGGCATTGGTTTCGGGGTTCAGACCATAAGATCCCAAAGAATGACAAAACAGTAATTAATTGAATAATCATTAAACCAATTGTTATTTAATTGTATTTTTATTATATTAAGTCTGAAAACTACCCAAAAGACTCCTTCGATAGATTCGGTGATGATTTGATCCGACTTTTATTGTCTTACCATTCATTCGATGACATATACCACACATTTGAGAAGAGATGTCGACACGAATGTGTGTCCAAACAGTTCCAGAGAGTGATATTCGACACAATCTATGAGTTAAATATTGCAAATAACGTAATCTCAAAACTAAAAGCTGAAAACAAAGATCTGTCGGACGACGAGTTGTGCCGCAAATTGATTACATTTCTGCAGAAGAAGTGCTCAACGATTCAAACATTTAATTTTGTCAATTATTTTCATTACGACCGCATAACCCGTCATCCGATTCCATCACCACATTTGAGACCACTGTTTGAAGCCATCGATGAGTTGCGGAACAGTTGGCCGTATCTCAAGACTATTGCTAATGACTATAAGGGAAGGGTTATAGATTTTTACATCTATAATGAATTTGACAATCAGTTTCTTGAGTATTTGTTCACCACATTTGGTCTAATGATTACTGAATATGAGTGTAAAAGTGAGAACCCATCGCTATATCTATCCAATTGTCCCAATTTGTCTCATCTATGGATTCCAAGCTTACAATCCATGTTTACCACAGAAGAAGACAATCATTTATTAGCATTCAATTGCTTAAAAAGATTAAACTTTATTTGGAGGGAAAACGACTTTAATATGAATGCATTCAAAGAGTTTGTCTCTTATTATAAAACTCGTCTCAAATCTCTTGAAGTGAGAGTTATTCAGCCATCCATTGAATCGCAATCAATGGTCACTCAATTCATTACAAAATTGAGTGAATTTCAAGAACTCTATGAACTAAAACTTAATTTTTATTATTTGAATGCCATTCTTTTGTATTCACTTAATGATTGTTTGAAAACAATTGGCATAAAGTGTGCGAAACTCAAGAAGTTTTCATTAGAAGTTGAATCAGACGACACGGCATTGAATGTGAAGATAATGAATGCCATTCAATACATGCGATCATTAAAACGTCTGAATCTAAGCATCCTCTTGACTTATGCACCATATGAAGTGATCACCGATTGGACTCAATTGGAGCCATTGAATCGTTGGCCACAATTGACACACTTATCGATACATTTATGGGAATTTCCACAAGAAATGTGTGAACAGATTGTGTCCGCACAACACAGACTACAGACACTTGGTATGTATGGTTACGATGAGCTTATTATTGACAGCCAATTGTTGCGCTGTATCTCAAGACTATTATCGCTGGAAAAACTGCACATTTCATGCAACCAAAGATATAGATTCAAAAAATCGGATTTAAAACAAGTGGTAATTAAATGCCCAAAACTAAAAACAATATCGATCTTTAACTGGAGATACGGTTCCATCAGTTTTGATGGCAATGGCTTTCATGTTGAAAATGGCAGTCAATTGTCTCCCAAATGGTATCAATTCTGTGCTCGACTTAAAAGCATTTTTTAATTTGATTGAAAATTTAAGTTTTTGTCAACTATTTAACTAAAAGTGTAGTTTTTTAGTTTTTATTCACATATTTATGCATAAATTGAAGGAAACATTTACACAAAATTAAAACTATTAATTTATTTAAGTATTTTTTATTTTGATTGATTTGTTAAAAATTTATAAATTTCTTTAATTAAAACAAGTTTTATATATTTATTTATTTATTAAATTTCTAAACAAATTCATAATTTTTTAACAAATTGTAACGTATAGTGAATATTGAGGACTATTAGTTAAATGGTTACTAAAATATCTTAACTCTAATTGTCTTGAAATTCACTCAATTGTGATATGAATTGCCTTTCAATCGAAACCAAGACATTGAAGGCGTGTCTTATAATAATCGGTCAACAATTATATAGAAAATAACAGTGATTTGAGTGAAGAGATCAAAAAGTTTGAGAATTATATGAAATACATTTGCATTACTCTATCGACAACTTTGGATGATTTCATTACCGGTTATTACACTCGGAGTAGACTTACATATGGTTTATAATTTGTATCCCAATCCATGTCTCACACAAATGGGATTAAAGCCATTAACATATCATTATTTATCAGTAAATTTAGAAATAAATGGATTTTCAATAGATTTTTATGAATTAGTTTTTATTTTGTGACAAATTTTCTAAAATAAAATTTATTTCAAATTAAGAGTAAATATTTGGAAAAAATAAAGAAAATAATGGTATCGTTAGAGATAATAAAGAGGTCATCGTTGCAGTCAATATACGGACACAACTTCCAACTGATCCGCACTCTCACCAGTCTTTGCAGTCATCAAAGACATGGCCCACAATCAGGCGATCAGGCATTTGGACACCCATTGTCTTCATTTTGTCGTTCAGTTCTTCGGCGACGTCTGTCAACAAATCCAAACGAAACGCGCGGCTCTTATTGGCCAGTGTTGTGGTCACCAAATGGATCAGATCGTCGACTTCATTAGAATAGAGACTCAACCGATGGGCGGCGCCGGTGGCCAACAGATCCAGTGTCTGACGAGTAATTGGCATTGGGTTCCAAAGATGTTCGCCGATTATCAGGTGCTTTAGTTTCGGCAGTTTTGAGACCAAATCCATACACCGATAGACACAGTCATTACAGTTCGTATAGTCGTAGCCGTCCTCGCAATCCAAGTGATAACACATGTCGTTGAGTGACAGTCGGCGCACATTCGGCAACATTTGGGCCAAATTTGACCACCGATTCGGTGAACACATCAACCAATCCAACGATAGCGACCGCAACGACACCATTGACCCCATGTATGCGCTCATGGATTGGGTATCGAAACACATCTGTTCGTCAGATCCTCCTCTAAGTCTCAAATGCCGCAAATCCTTAAGTTTTGCGATACTTTGAGCCAAACTCTTGGCCGACGTGTTGCCCACCGCTATGTCTAAACTCTTCAGACCTCTGAGACGATCGCAAATCATCGCCAGCGAGCGGTTCCAGTAATTAACCACAAAATTACTGTCTTGTGAATTGATGGTCAGTCGCACCACTCGCTGGCATTTGTCAATGAGCTGATCCAATGTATTGGTGTCCTTCGATGTCATCGCCACTGATAATGACCGCATGTTTGCGGGCAAACAATTGGCCACCGATTGGATACTAATTAACTTTCTATAACTGATCCCAGGTTTAGATCCGAAGCGCCATATCTTCAGACTCCGAAGCGATGGTAAGTTACGGATAATATTCGCCAGAAATGTCCCGTATTTTGCGTCGATATAACCGAGCGATAGGTGTTTGACGTGAGATAATGATTGACACCATTGGTTGACAACTGTCTCATCGGTCGGGCCGTCGATATGGATGTCGTGTACGTAAAGTGCGTTCAGATCGACAAAGAGCTCAATTGTCTTAATGTTAACCACAATTCTCTGCAGATATAAAGTCTTTACGCCCGGGAATTGGCGGACAATACAGTCCAGAGACCCGACGCCTGAATCAAATGGATGCCAACCCTTGGCTACGAGTGCGTCAGTGATGTCAATGCGCTTCCAGTCGGCGACAGAGAAGTCTTCTTTGAATTGTCTCTCTTGTGAGTCATTCTTCAGAGCATTGAATCCAACGCTGAGTTCCCTCTTCTCCCGCAACACTCTCTGAACGCAACGATCAAACTGTTTGGACACCGGCTTTGAGGCAAACAATTGGTTGATATCTAAACCACTCAATACTATACACACGATGTCGTCATTCATTATGACATCACTTCTGCGGCAGTCATCGGATCCACTGTTTGTCACTTTTCTTCTCTTCATTGCAAACATTGCGACAAAACTTTGAAACTATTTGTGAATCAATTCAACAGTTGTTTAGGTTTTGAAACTTTGAGTGGAAAACAGTTTTTCACTTTTATTTGGAGTTCAGTTTTGTTTGCAGTTTTGAAAATGCATTCAAAGTATTGAAACCATTATTATTCGCGTGAATTATAAAAGTGTTTCCACAGAAAGTGTTACGCTTTTAAAGGCGGGGTTTAGTATCGGAGGGGTATTCACATTGAATCGCTATTAGAAGGTAGTATTTAAGGGGATTATGTTTTGGGCAGTTGTAACATACATTGTATGTGGGTTTTTGAAAAGGTTTGCAAAACTTTTGATGAAATGTAAAACTTTTTTCGCAAACTTACTGTAAAAGTGTATTAAAAATGCGTTAATTTTTCAGTTTTGAAAATTGGTTAACAATTTCGCTAATTTTGGTCTTAATTTTGGTATTTATTGCAAATTATTGTTATTTTTATTCATATAATTAATTAATTGTATATTTATTTTCAATTACTAAATAACGTGTAATTTTTAGCAATAATTAATCAAACGATTACTTTTGACTGTAAGTTAAAGACATGTTTTACAGTTAATTATAATTACATAAATAGTTATTTAAATTAATTAAACAAATAGTGATTTGATTTATAAATAACTTGAATTGAAATTTATTTTACAAATATTATAATTCATTTATTTTTTATGATTATTACTTGTTTCTCACGTTTATAAACGTTTATTGTATACAATAATTACTTAATTATTTGAATTTTATATAAAATCAGTTTAATTCAAGATATGGTCGAAAGTGTTGGACATTAAGTGATGTATCGATTCGACGATTGGAAGAAGAGTTTGGATCTAAAGAACTGGAAGAATGACAATACGATTAAAGCAAAAGTAAACCAATAATAAAATGAATGATTTTTACTATTATTTAAATGTCTTTTCATTAAATAAAGCCTAAAAACTATCCGAAAGACTCTTTCGATAGATTCGGTGATGATTTGGTCCGACTATTATTGTCTTACCATTCATTTGATGACCGAAACAATACAATTCAGAAGAGATGTCGTCACGAATGTGTGTCCAAACAGTTCCAGAGAGTGATTTACGACACAATCATTGATTTCTATATCGAAGACTCTGACATCTTTGACATTAAAGACACGGATATATCGGTGGATGAGTTGTGGCACAAATTGATAGCATTTGTGCAGAAGAAGTGTCCGAATATTCAAAGAGTGGTTTTCTTCCAAATATCAATCTTTTGTCTATCGAGAAACATGAGACCATTGTTTGCGGCCATCGATCAGTTGCGAAACAATTGGCCGGAACTGAAAACATTAGACATTGATATTTCTATGTTGTCCTGTAAATGTCAATTAGACCTTCAGGTTCTGCAGTATCTGTTTACCACATTCGGGTCAATGGTCACACATTTTGCATACTCTGGTCGCAGTCTATTACCAGATCTGAGCGATTGTCCAAATTTGTCTCATTTATCCATTCAAGACATTCAGTCGATATTTACCACCGAAGGAGACAATCAATTATTTGCATTCAATCGCCTGAAAGAAGTTACCTTTGAATACCTTTGGTTACCTTTGTATGATTTGGAACTAAATAACCAAAGTTTTCAAATATTTACCGATTATTATAAGACACGCCTTCAATGTCTGGTTATAACATTCATCGACGGATCCAATGAATCACAATCAATGGTCACTCAATTTATGACACAATTGACTCAATTCAGAGAACTTAAAGAATTGGGATTTCGATTCAGAAATGTAGAGTCATTTGAGTATTCAATCTGTGGTTACCTCAAGACAATTGGCATAAAGTGTGAGAAACTCAAGAAGTTTTCATTAGATTTCAGTTCAGACGACACGGCATTGAATATAGAGATACTGAATGCCATGAAATACATGTCGCGATTAAAACGTTTGGATTTAAATCTTTATGTACACAAACCAAAAGCTATTACCGATTGGACTCAATTGCAGCCATTGAATAGTTGGCCACAATTGACACACTTATCCATAGAGTTGTGGGACTTATCACAGGAAATGATTGAACACATTTTGTCCAATCAATTCAGACTACAGACACTGGACGTCATGGATAGCGACAACAATATTGACAGTCAATGGTTGCTCTGTATCTCAAGACTGTCATCACTGGAATCGATGGTTATCTATACCTTCGAAACACGAAACTTAAGATTCAAGAAATCAGATTTATTGACAATTTTTGAAAAGTGTTCTAAAATGAGATCAATTGAGATTTCCGGCCATCGGTTTAGTGGCGAAGACTTCGATGAACCAAATGATTGCAAGTTTGCCGATAAATAGCAGTCATTATTTGCTATTTTATGGTCTGATTTAAAATGAATAAATATTTCGTAAATGTTTTTGTAACAAATATTTATATTTTGACTGATTTTATTGTAAATCTAATTCATTTATATTGAATATTAGTTTACTTATGCATTTGTACTGTAATTTAGTTTTAGTCAATAAAACTCTCAAATCTGGCGCTTAAGCCATGCATTACTTATTGTGCTATTGATTGCCATAAATAACGTAATGAAAGGGTCTCTCAATTGCATGTGTTTTGCGCCAAAGTTTTAACCATTGATTGCATCAATCAATTGATCCATTGCTTCATATTTTGTGGACACCAGTGACTGAATAGGAAGACAGTACTGCCATGGATTCAATTGACGTTAAAATGTTTGCCACCAAAACCAAAGACATGAAAGTAGTGTTTGAAATGAGAGATGAGATCAATGTCTTGAGAGAGAGTCTCAAGACATCTGATCTCGTAATCGACAAACAATCCAAAGCTATCGAAAGGCTTACAGAAGCCGTGGAGTTGAATGTCGATCAGATCCCGACGTTTAAACCAATGCTTGGATTCATGAAAGACACCGAAGAATCGATACGACAATCAAAAGACATTTTGCGGACATTGAAGGCATCACTCGTTGTGACAAACCTCCAGAAAGTCGATGAACTGATCCGCGGACGGAGACAATGGCCGGCGACGAGTGAACAATGCGTTCAAATCGAAGAGGAATGCGAAGAGTCGGTGGATATGAGTGCGAAGTCTGAGCCAATGATTGACACAATCGGTGTCCAGAGTTTCGATGCCGAGGACGCGACGACCGTTAAGACTGAGTCTACAGCCGATTGTGTGGACAGCGATAGCGAAATGGTTGAGTCGGACAACTCGTGCGTAACCATCGACTCCGAGACCAGCGATTTCGAGACCGAAGTGACCGCAAACACATCCAACAGTAGCGGCCGTCAAACGCTGGGATCTGAGCGCAACATTTTGACCACAAATGAGACACCGATTGATGGCTCGATGGCGACAACGAGTGCCCACCAAATTGAGGGGCGAGTGGTGTCCACCTCTGGTAACCAAAACACAACACCGGTGTACGCGTGTCAGTGGTCTGAGTGCTCGTATAGGACCAGATATAGTCATCATATGAAGCGTCACATAAACTGCGTCCACAAGAAAGTGAAGCCTTACGTGTGCCAGAGCTCCGGCTGTCAGTATAGGACCGGTGATCCATCGCTTCTCAGACGACACCAACGCTGTCACCAAAAGGGTCCCAATTATAAACTCCATCCGCTTCCCATAGACATCGAGTCCAGCGATCGCGAGAGCGAAGTGACCGCAAACTCGGCCGGAGTCGGCCGGAGTCGGCACAAGCGGTAACGATAGCCGCTGTAATACACAGGAGGGCGGCGGCGGATCTGAGCGCAAGAATTTGGCAACCAATGGGACACAAATTAAGCGCTCGATGGCGACCACGAGTGCCCACCGAAGTGAACGTCCGCTGTATCGGCGAGAAACAGTGTCCGCCGGCCGTAAGCTATCACCAGAGAAACGGTACGCGTGTGAGCGCCCGGACTGCGCGTATGAGACCAGTCATCGGTGGGATTTGATTCGTCACATGAATCGGCACAACAATGTCAGGCCATACGCGTGCGATAGGTGTCCGTACAGGGCTGTCCATTCAGGGGCTCTCAATAACCACAAACGCCGGCACCAAAACAATCCCAATTTCCGACCCCATCCCCAATATTTCTCCCGTTTGGCCAAAGAGTGAAGTGTTGTCACAAAACTTGTAGTTTTATTCCTCCCGAGCGTCTTATCATAACTTAATGTTAATCTCATGTTTAATGTTATGTTAATTTGCAGTCCATTTATTTTAAAAACATTTAATCTCAATTTTAATTATAAAATAAATTACTAATAATTTGTTTGTAAAACTTTTTTAATATGATTAAATTAAAGTCGATTCTAAATCAAAATATCTATATTTATTTCAACGCTATCTGTATTTAAAACACGGCTCAGAATCGGAAACACAGAAAAATGATAAATTATATAAATTCATCGATAGATTTGCATAATATCTGTGAAATTCATAATAAAAATGAACACCAATTTTATCTCAAGTCTTTCGGACCTATTCTTAAGGAGACCTCAAATACAATCAAATCTCAATTAAGTTATACTTCAATTATACTGTTGTAACTCTAAATACCGTTTAAGTAAATAAATATATGTTTCCCTTTGAAGACTGCAATTAAATCAAAACATTATAGCTTAATTAACCAAATAGAAATTAATGTTATGTTATATTATTTACTTAATTTGATCTTTTTGTATCAGATTAGGCCGATTGGGATTAAATATTACAATTGCTGTTAACTGTAAACATAAGAATATATCAAAACTAAAAATGAATACATTATTATTAAGGCCCGGGAAAGTAGGCAAAATAGTGTTATGCATCACTCGAAGATAACTAAACTATTTTTGATCTTTTTATCTGTATCTCTATGTGTTGTTACATTACTAGCATAACGACCTTATGATAACGTGGATCAAAATTTTCATGCAGTATATGCAGTAGTTGTTAACATTTGGGCAAATTTTGTTCATTTCAATTAATGTTTTTTCATCAATAAGATTCGTTTTTTGTTTAAAACATTCTTAAAATTTGAGCCGTTTTAAAGTTAATTTTCATAAGACATGATCGCTTCACACAAAACACCTACTTGTATTCAAAATACACTAGATTTTGTCTATTATTTTACAAAATTAAGTAACGATATGACAATTGATTAGGATTATAAATTATAATAAGGTAAACCTTAATAACAATCTGCACACTCTGGACGATAACGGGTTTGTTTTGGTGGAAAACCGGGCAATAATGCAATACTTTATAATACAAATAAAAAGATCAAAAATACTTTAGTTATCTTCGAGTGATGCATAACACTATTTTGCCTATTTTCCCGGGCCTTAATTATTATATATAATCAAAATATAATTACCAAATCTATTAGATTCATGTCATTACTATACTCTTCATTAAGTTTATTCATAAAGGTCTTTTGAAAATCATAGATATTGTGGACACCCATTCTTAAAACATCAAATCTCAAAATCGCAGCATTTTCTGTAAACTAAAAAATCATAATAAAATATAAACTAAATAAATTGTTTCTAAGCATGTCACTTTTTTAAATTAATTATTACAATATTTTAATCTAAATTTAGTAAATAATAAAATAGATATAATTTTTCCCAATCAATTAGTCTATCAATTAAACTTTGTAATTATTATTTATAAAACTAAATAAGATATGTTATTAATATTTTAGTGCACTTCTATAGTAACATTGAAATAATTACGATTTTACTGTATAATCAAATAATTAATTATTATCATATTGAATAAATGTTAATTTAATAATGTAATATTATAATAGTTTTTATTGGCACTCATTTAGCTATTATCAAGATAGAATTATTGAACTAAAATTTTGTTAACAAATATTAATGGAATAAAATTATATTTTAATTAAAGTCAATTTTCTATAGTTACTTGAATACAATTAGAAGATTAATAAACATGTACTTTTGAAAAGTTGTTGTGTAGTTTTTATTCAATTATATAAATAATTATTACAATTATTTTATTCAATTATTACAAAAAAAACTTAATTTAATTTATCATTCATTTTATTAATAAATTCCATTCAATATAGAATATTGATTAAATACTTACAATATAATAATAATAATAATAATGCAATGATTGCTAAATAATATAATTACTTTTGCTACACTTTTGCAAAATTTACAATGTTAACATAATAATATTTATAAAGCAATTACAAGTAACGCAATTACAGGCAATGCAATACTTTAATTGTATTATTACAAATTAAAATCATTTAATCTGTAATACTTATATATATTATCAAATATATAATATTAAATATAACGAAATAGCATTTACAATTACAAATTGATTAAAGCCTATTTATTAAATTAAATATAATAATTTTGTTTTTCAAAATGTACTATAATTTTATCAATACATTTTGCATTGAATTAAATGAAAGCAATCGATACCAACATTTGTATCACTATTTAAACACAACGTGTTGTCTAATAATTACCGCATTTGTAAGCAATGTAAGTGTTATTTCAAATATTTTTTACATCAATTTATACATAATTAATATTTTAAATTACAGATTATTAAAACTTATAACAATATTTCTTTATATTGTGATGAAAATATACATTTACTTGATATAATTCAACGAAAATATAATAAAAAGTATTTATTAAATAGATGCTTAATATACAATTAATATACCAAATTAAATACTGTCTAATTAAATTCAAACAGAATACTAATCAATGTAAGTCCTAATAATAACTATGGTTTCTTATTACCAAATGGATCATGGACTGGTGCACTGGATCTAATCCATAAAAATGTTTGTTTATTATTAATATTAAATTAAATATATTAACCATGATTTATTTGTGACAGGAATCTGATCTTATTTTATCGACATTTATTAATAGCTTCAATAGAGATCTAGTGATAGACTTTCCACATTTGATTCCCTACTCGTCGTTACACTCAATCATAAGTACCGCTAAATACTACGAAAATTACAATATATTTAAAATATTAAATGTGTTTCAACTAAATGTTTGGATCGTTTTTATTGTCATGTATTTTGTTATTTGTTTCATAAATGGTCCGAAAACTAGTTTTGATTATTTTAGCCTATTTTTAGGCATCGGTTTGTTTTTGTGTTTTATTATTTCAAATTTAAAATAATCATTAATTGGTATTAATTAGGGATTCGTATAAAACGTTTTCATAAAAGATTACTAATAATTGTATGGATTATGGGATCAATGATTTTCATTGACTATTTTGAAAGTGATTTACGAGCGCTTGAAGTGTCGAAAAGTGCCGATAAAATAGAGTCAATACAACAGTTATATGAGAGACAAAACATCGAAATTATTGTTGTCAATAATTCATACCAAAATCGTTTTATTCAAAATGTATTTATTAAACATTTTTTACAAACTAAATCTTATAGAATTTATTAACAAGATTTTTTAACTTTTAAATTTCTAACTCTATATTCCTGCACATTTTTTACTGCATATTAATAGCAACATGTAACATTATTAAATCGTGTACATTATGTGGAATTCGGAGATATTTTCAAATTGGATACCTTATTAAATATCGTAGACAACAACATGGTATTAATTGCATCATACGATAGATTGGAAATATTGGCAAAACATTATGGTAACTACGAGTTAATAATCTCCGGCGATAAGAATGATATATATTTACATAGTTTTCCCATAAGAAAAACATTGGGTCCGGAAATTAAGCACAAATTTGGACAAATGTTTGTTTGAATTTTTAATGTTATAAAATTTTTATTCATTTACTGTAAAAATATTAATAAATATTATCTTATTATTTATAGATTAAATATTTTGTACGAATCGGGTATTAAAGATCATAAAACTTATAAAACTATATTGTTTTACATAATTATGGATTCATTGAGTGATAAACAAGTGGCGAATAAAAGAGGATT
>CAJPIZ010001342.1:0-17144 GCA_905368565.1 Medioppia subpectinata | reverse complement strand
CGTTTTTTATCTTAGTTTTTACCGAAACTCGAATTTGTATTAATTGTTTGTAACGTTTTATCGAATAATAAACACGATTTACCGAATAATTCATACGAAAACCCGATTACTTGAGACATTCGTCTCACAATAAACCACGAATTGCTTTATAAAAATGTAATGATAAAATTGCCTTTTAAATTAAACATGTTTAAAGAATTACAAATGCTAGCCTATTAAAATATTCGGTGCTATTTTTATTTTATTAGTATTAATATTTTTTAATTAAACAAAAATACACACATGATTATTGGTGCATAAATAGTAAAAAATAATTAATTATATTGTGATACAAACTGATTTATTTTGTTAAATTTATTAACATATTTATTAAAACAATACTATCGGTATATTATTAGTACATTAAAACTAAATATTATTATAATCTCACAAAATGCATATTAAATGATTTATTGTAATAAAAATATTTATGCTCTCTTTTTTTGAGAAGCTCGAGTACAATGTAACTCAACATTTAATTTATATTCAGTAAAGTTGCTATAAATGCAAAATTTAATAAGGTCATATGTTACCATGTAATCTACACACCACATAGTAGAATCCACACTGTTTTATTTATATATGTTTTTAACATTATTTACTTTTTAATTGTTGTTTATTGCGATTGATTTAAGTTTTTGTAATATGCGCTGAATATAAGTAATATTTACATATATTTAATTAATTAATAATATATTTGTTTAAAAGTTAAGTGAAATACTGACGAGAGAGAGTTTCGGTAAAAACTAAGATAAAAAACGTTAAAAAGTAATACAAATTCGTGAGAAGAATGCGAGAGAAAGAGAAGAGAAATAGCCCTAAAATGGCGACTAAGCGGAGAGAGAGAGAGAGATTATTTGGAAATATAAAATTGAGATGATACAAGACTAGGAATAAAATAAATTAATTTAAGTAAAATTGCATGTAAAGTATATTAATTGTATTTAGTTGTAATAAATTGAGTGCAAGTAAAGTGTTAACCATTTTTAACATTAATTTATTGTCAAATGACGTATAGAGAATAAAATCAAATATCAAATACATTGGTTACATTAAAAAACTTATTTTTAAGTTTATTCATTTGTTTTGAAAATTCTTTTTGAAAAATGTATTATTTTTGGTTTTCAATTAAAAAACTAAACTAAATTAAATTCATTGATGTGTCAGGGCAAACTAATTTGCATATTCAATTATTGATTGATGTTTATCAACAAAAATGAATTATTATAATAATACATGTATTAGTTACGTTTAAATAATAATTATTAATAAATAATTGATATAATAATAAATTAAAATTATTTGTCTGTATAAAGCAATTAATTGTTTGTTTTAATTTAAGTGAATACTTCTTTGACGATAAAGTTATTTTTGCAAACAACAGATAACACGACAAATATTGTCATTTACAATGAAATGACTGCACGGGAAAAACTAATCTACATGCTTAATCTTGGTATCCATAACATCTATATAGCAATAGAATTTTAGCTGTAATCAGCGTAGGTTTTAGGTTTAACAGTATAACACAAATAATACAGTTTAATATAATAAATCATTAAGGTAATGGTAAAAACCTATTTTATTTTAAAATTATTTTTTAAAATACATATTTTACAGGCATTGGAAATGTTACGGAATTTTCATCAAGAATTTAATCAAGAATTTAATCAAGAATTATGTGTGAAAAAGAGTTTATACACATATAATGTATGCCATTATATAGTGTACTATTTTGTATGGCACAGACTCCATATATACTGGTCCCTCCACGGGAGGGGTATTTAGTTGGGGTATTATGTTTGATCGCAACCCCACATGAATTTAAACAACCATCATAATTTACTTAAAATGTAATCAAAATCAACAAAACAGTTGCTCTCTATAACCCCAGGCATATACTCCTAACAAATACTGTTGGTGTTGGTTATACGTGGTCATTGTATCCAATGAATCTGGTTACTTTTACATCTAATTTATTTAAATTCATGGCTTGAAAACAAACTTATATTTATAATTATATTATGTTCGTTTAGTAGCTTTCACTATTATGAAATATATCAAAATCTCAAAGTTGTATAATTGTTTTGAATTTATATTGAATAATTTACTTTTATTTAATCGAACTTTTAAACTGCTTTTATTTAATTCATTGAAATTAATTGAAATTCAAATTGTATGTTAAATTTTTAAAACTTAAATAAAATTAATTTATAATTACATATTTCAGTGTTATTTCATTTCTTTAGGCACATGATTCGTCATTATTGGCAAAAACAATCCTGATCAAAAATCTAACATTATCAAAATACTCTTTGTAGGCATCGGTGGAGAAAGTATGGCCCTCTCTAACCATTTTAATAACATAGGCGTAAACGCTAACCAAAATCGCGTACAGATTGAGCACAAATTCAAACGCTGGCTCCATAAAGTTCACAAACTCATCTCGCTGGTTTGGAGTTAGTTTAAAACTGACTTTCATCTTGATTATATACCTATTTAGCTGTTCGCGTAACTCTTCAAACTCATCCACCAACTTTTCGCCGTAACCATCATCATTGCAAAACTCGCTGGCCGTTAATTTGACCATGGCACCTGTTCCCAATCGGCCAGCCTTTTCCAACAGGTTATCATATAATAAATCACCATGACGATTAAATGCGCTTGACTGTGGTCGTTTGGTGGCCAAGAGTTCAGCTTTATCAGTCAACGATTGAATACAAAACGGAACCACCTTGCTAATATCGCATATTGTTAATGCAGCTTTTTCACCAGCCATAATTTTTTAATTATTGTATATATTTTAGCATTTATTGGTACAAAAACAAACCCACATCAATGACTTAAATTGTATTGCTAAAATTGTTTTGTAAAACAGTGTTTTATGAAGTACTTTTATGAAATAGTTAGTATATTTATTAGTATTATTAAACTAAAATTAGATAAAAAGTGTAATAAAAATAACATCAATAAATATTTTTTGGTTTAATGGATCTTGCCTAGCGTTATAGCAAATTATTACTTTAATTTTAATATAATTAACTATTGGATATTAAATTTTGAATAATTAAAAGATATTATATGCAACAAATAAATAATTATAATTTATTAAAGTAAATATATTATTCAAATATTACATATTAATTACAAGGATAAAAAGCATTATGCTATATAATTACAGAAACTTATCGAGAAGCTTAATAACAATATAAAACAGTGATTTATATCGATGTCCTTTGTATAGATCACCATGATTGATGTCACAGTCAACATCGGGAATCACTCTGGCAATGATCCGGGCATTTTCTAATATTTTAGCATATATTGCAAGATGTTTACTGACAAAATCACGTACACCACCTTGTTCATCATGGAGGGCTATTACTCGCTCGATGAATTGCCTTAAAACACTATTGAAAAAAATTTATGTTAATTGATTAATTACAATTTATCATTTTGTATACAAATAAAATATTTATACAGTGCAACCTCTCTTGGGGGAACTTCTCTTGGGGGAACACCTCCTCATAGGGAACTGATTTGAAATTTGTGTTGGATTTCCTATACTTATAATGTTAACATAACCTCTCTTAGGGGAACTTCTCGGTAAGGAATACCTCCCCATTAGGAACGGATTTATAGAGATTAAGATATAACTTGCACTCCCCATAAGGAACAAAGATAATCATAAGCACATGATATGTAAAGTATTTTAAATATTCTCAAACCTAACACTTTAAACAAACAGAAAACACATTTACATTTAAAGTTTCCTTCAATACTGTATGAGTTCTTAACATTCTGAACGTCACACAAGCAATATACAGTATACTCTAAAGTCATATTTTATATCCAGAGACGCATCCGATAATTAAATGCTTGAACAATTGGACAACATTAATACTTAAAGAATTTAATTGTCATTGTAATACAGTTAAACAAACTAAAAGTACTGATTATTCTCAATAATTGCTATTATTACCAAACATTTTTAAATATTAATTAAAAATAAGACATTTTTACTCAAACCCCCCTTGGAGGAACCCTCTCTATAAGGAACACTTTTGCCGAGCATCTGCCCGTTCCCTATGGAGAAGTTGCACTGTATTAAATAATATAATTAAATTGTACAAAATGAAGAATAGGTTTTACTGCATATGTAACCAGATTACATATTAGATCTTTATAAATTATTAGTAAATAATTAATATTAATTGATCTAGTTACCAAAACCCGCTTCTTAAAGCATTAGTTGTACCGCTTCTAAGTACTCCCATTAAGTAGCCAATAGCCTGGCTCTTTAGTTTGTGAGATTGCTCAAATCTGGCGTTTATACCCTGGGCAATTTGCACTCGTTTTAGCACGTCGTCGATGCAAATCCCTTGTAGACTGCGTTGAAAATAGACCGCCTTAAATACAGTTAGCATAACGCTCTTGGACAAACCATCCAATTGTCTTACAAGTCCAACGATGTACTTAAAATCTTGGTTGCTAATTTTTACGTATTAAATATTGTTCACATAAGGAGCTTATATTTTTTAAATAATAATAAAATATATCGAATATACATACAGTTTACTGTTATCGTCTGATAAAACACCACGGGCATTACATTTGTCATTCATTGCCGCTAATGTATCGGGAAGTAGTTCCTGAAATAACTCATTTTTATAGATAAGCTCATCAGTAAATACATCAGCCCAGCATCCAGCTAGATTTAATTGGCAATGCTTTTAATTAAATATATAAAACATTTCACTCACTAATAACTTACAGTGAAAGGTCAATATAATGCAAATTATAAGGCATGTATTAAACTCCATTTAAACAGATTAAAATAAAAATATTAATTATTATTAAAACTAACCTCATTAACATCTGTATAAACAGTAATACATAAACAGTAATAATATATTCAAAATTAATTAAAACCCATTTCATGTAATATTTGAAATATTAATAATTTTATTAAAAATTGTTCATTAACCAAAGCATTGTATCCATGGGATATATCGATCCCAGTGAGTTTAAAACTTATGGCTAAAATCAGGTATTAAAGTCAGTGCTAAAAAATTCCAGCTATTCCTCAACCAAACATTTGAGTAAGTTTTGAATTAATCAAAACTTCATTTGCATATCTGGTGTCCGAGCAGTGATTATTCAAAGAGAGGTCACTTTCCAAAAACGCCCACGATATCAAACGTTTAACTTTTTAAACCCTTAACATTTCAGTGCATTTGCAAAACCATAACAAAAACACTAGCGCCGCCACATATCGACTACCCATTTCTCACACTATTTCACGACTTCCCTGTATGGACTTGTGAACAACTCATTTCAGCTGTTGCGAGATTCAATACATAGATAGCGCGCGCGTCGAGACTTACATCAATTGTATACATCACAAAAAATATCCCAATTTTTAACACAGTATTTTATGCTATGGTTTAGTGCTATGAGTGGAGTGTATGTGTGGAGTGTATGTGTAGAGTGTATGTGTTTTTATGACATGCGTTGTAAAGAGTTTGTTTCCTATTATCATTGATTTTTTTAACACAGTATTCTATGCTATGGTTTAGTGCTATGAGTGGAGTGTTGTGTGGAGTGTATGTGTAGAGTGTATGTGTTTTTATGACATGCGTTGTAAAGAGTTTGTTTTCTATTATCATTGATTGAATTGAAAATAAATTATGTGATATTTATTTTTGGCCCCATATTCCTATTTAAATAGGAATATGGGGTTATNCTATTATCATTGATTGAATTGAAAATAAATTATGTGATATTTATTTTTGGCCCCATATTCCTATTTAAATAGGAATATGGGGTTATATTTAACCGTCATTTACTGACACCGGCGGCGGCCAATGTTTGCCATACGTTTTGTAGACTTAAAGCATTGCATTGAATGATAAGAATTGAATAGAAATTATGCGTAAATTGTATGCAATTGTGTTTATCATTGATTTGAAATATCAATGAATGGCAAATGTGGTGTTTATATTTAACCGTCATTTACTGACACCGGCGGCGGCCAATGTTTGCCATAAGTTTTGTAGACTTAAAGCATTGCATTGAATGATAAGAATTGAATAGAAATTATGCGTAAATTGTATGCAATTGTGTTTATCATTGATTTGAAATATCAATGAATGGCAAATGTGGTAAATTTTTTTAAATATATTTGTACTCGATTTCATGGACTTTGTCTTCAAATCCACACAATTTATGAGTCTTTTTATTGTGATTTAAAATGAGCCGCAAAACTGTGTTAAGTTGACAACAGCTCAAAAACATGCTGAATGTCGACAGCGCTGATGACAATACAAGCGATGAAGAGATCGATGAAATACAAGAGTCGTCACATTCATCAGACACTGAGCAAAGCGCTGAAGAGCTATGCGTTTTGCCATACGTTTTGTAGACTTAAAGCATTGCATTGAATGATAAGAATTGAATAGAAATTATGCGTAAATTGTATGCAATTGTGTTTATCATTGATTTGAAATATCAATGAATGGCAAATGTGGTGAATTTTTTTTAAATATATTTGTACTCGATTTCATGGACTTTGTCTTCAAATCCACACAATTTATGAGTCTTTTTATTGTGATTTAAAATGAGCCGCAAAACTGTGTTAAGTTGACAACAGCTCAAAGACATGCTGAATGTCGACAGCGCTGATGACAATACAAGCGGTGAAGAGATCGATGAAATACAAGAGTCGTCACATTCATCAGACACTAAGCAAAGCGCTGAAGAGCTATGCGATGATAATGACAATGACTTTCAAACATCTGATATAATGTCATTTCATACATCAATTATCACATCGAGTAAAACCAAATTTCATTTTAAGAGAAAAATGTGGACCAAAAATAAGTAAAAAACCCGCCGATAATAACTACACTCTACATGTAATAAATAATAACTGAATTTAATGTAAATCATATTAATTAGCCGTTTGATTTGTTTTTAATGATTTCCTGTATTTAATTATAAATAAATCCAATATTTTTTATAAAAAATAAAACGTATTTTAAATGATTAAAAACTTGTATAACTTCTTAAATGATTTGAATAAAACTTTTATTTAAAAATAACATCTTTTAATTAGACACAAGAAGTAATACAAATAAATACAATTTGTTTTACTAATACAAAGACTCATAAATTGTGTGGATTTGAAGACAAAGTCCATGAAATCGAGTACAAATATATTTTAAAAAATGCACCACATTTGCCATTCATTGATATTTCAAATCAATGATAGACACAATTGCATACAATTTACGCATAATTTCTATTCAATTCTTATCATTCAATGCAATGCTTTAAGTCTACAAAACATATGGCAAATTTTAATGTAAATTATATTAATTAGCCGTTTGATTTGTTTTCAATGATTTCCTGTATTTAATTAGAGATAAATCCAATATTTTTCATAAGAAATAAAACGTATTTTAAATGATTAAAAACTTGTATAATTCTTAAATGATTTGAATAAAACTTTTACTTAATAATAACACATTTTAATTAGACACAAGAAGTAATACAAATGAATAAAATTTGTTTTACTAATAATAAGACTCAAAAATTGTGTGGATTTGAAGACAAAGTCCATGAAATCGAGTATAAGTATATTTCAAAAAATTCACCACATTTGCCATTCATTGATATTTCAAATCAACAATAAACACAATTGCATACAATTTACGCATAATTTCTATTCAATTTATATCATTCAATGCAATGCTTTAAGTCTACAAAACGTATGGTCAACATTGGCCGCCGCCGGTGTCAGTAAATGACGTTTAAATATAACCCCATATTCCTATATAAATAGGAATATGGGGCCAAAAATAAATATCACATAATTTATTTTCAATTCAATCAATGATAATAGGAAACAAACTCTTTACAACGCATGTCATAAAAACACATACACTCTACACATACACTCCACTCATAGCACTAAACCATAGCATAGAATACTGTGTTAAAAGTTGGGATATTTTTTGTAATGTATACTAAAGATGTAACTTTTAGTCATAGCATAGCTTTCTCGCTTACGCTGCCATCTCACTCATGTAAGTTAAATGTATTAAATTACTGGGAGATTATCTTCACCGCCATATAATAGTCCTGGGCAATTTAACCATATAATCAGACGGTTAATAACAAGGGTTTACTTGTATTTTCAATCGATGTCAAACTGTCCTATTGTTGAGCCTTTTTCTCAATGGGATAAAGAAATGCATACATCAGTGTATAATAGACTGAATATTTCGCATTCAATTATAAACATTGGCCGCCGCCGGTGTCAGTAAATGACGGTTAAATATAACCCCATATTCCTATTTAAATAGGAATATGGGGCCAAAAATAAATATCACATAATTTATTTTCAATTCAATCAATGATAATAGAAAACAAACTCTTTACAACGCATGTCATAAAAACACATACACTCCACACAACACTCCACTCATAGCACTAAACCATAGCATAGAATACTGTGTTAAAAATTGGGATATTTTTTGTGATGTATACTAAAAATGTAACTTTTAGTCATAGCATAGCTTTGTCGCTTATGCTGCCCTCTCACTCATGTAAATAAAATGTATTAAATCACTGGGAGATTATCTTCACCACCATATAATAGGTTCGAGCAATTTAACCATATAATCAGACGGTTAAGTATAGTGTTGTGCAAAACCCTGTATTATATGGCGGTGTCGTCTCTCATGGGAAAAATGCATTTCTTTCAGGATATAATGCATATAATATCAAATTGATTATAACTTATTCTTTACTATGAAANACTAGTAGTGCAATAAAAGCAAAATGTGATATTTGTTTTCAATTCAAGGATATATGCATCATATGCTTCATCTAATAATGCATATGTCAGTTGACAAACTCATGGCATGTATTGTACTGTATATGAGTTTACCATAAGAATATGCCTGCCGTATGCGGTGGTAACCATTTGGACAGTCCTAACAGTCCTGAGTGTGTAACAGTCCCAACAGTAAGCAGCAGGCAGTATAACCGATTGATATTAATGACTTATGGGTGGGAGGTATGTCCTGTATAGCTGTGTCACCCAAAAAATCAAACTTCTCATAAACACAAGGCTTTTGGGGTTTGGATCGAAACCAGAATTACTTTGAACGACAATTGAGGGAAAAAATAGAGAAACGAAACACACATACAGACGAAAAAATGATTGAAATGACTCGACATTGAAATAAAATTTAGGATCTCTTGGGCTCTAAATTGCATAATACTTGTCTATAAGTATATATTTAATCGTTTGGCCATTTTTCGGAGCTAAAGTTAACATTAGAAGAGGTGAATGTGCCTAATGTTGGCTCTACTCGTTCTACTCGGATAGATATTATACGAATGTGAATGCGATTAACCAAAGCATTGTATCCATGGGATATTTCGATCCCAGTGAGTTTAAAACTTATGGCTAAAATCAGGTATTAAAGTCAGTGCTAAAAAATTCCAGCTATTCCTCAACCAAACATTTGAGTAAGTTTTGGATTAATCAAAACTTCATTTGCATATCTGGTGTCCGAGCAGTGAATATTCAAAGAGAGGTCACTTTTCAAAAACGCCCACGATACCAAACGTTTAACTTTTTAAACCCTTAACATTTCAGTGCATTTGCAAAACCATAACAAAAACACTAGCGCCGCCACATATCGATTACCCATTTCTCACACTATTTCACGACTTCCCTGTATGGACTTGTGGACAACTCATTTCAGCTGTTGCGAGATTCAATACATAGATAGCGCGCGCGTCGAGACTTACATCAATTGTATACATCACAAAAAATATCCCAACTTTTAACACAGTATTCAATGCTATTGCTTAGTGCTATGAGTAGAGTGTATGTGCTTAATTGTGACGTGAACTGTATTGTGTGTTTTGCTGTTTGTATTGATTAAACTGAACATAAATTATGTAGTGTTTATTCTTGACCCCATATTTCTATTTAAATAGAAATATGGGGTTATAACTAAACGTCATTTCCATTTAAATATACATTTCTATCATTTATAATGAGAGCACATGTAAACAACAATTTAATAATAGTGTCCTTTTTATTGTGATTTAAAATGAGCCGCAAAACTGTTAAGTCGACAACAACTCGAAGACATGCTGAATGTCGACAGCGCTGATGACAATTCAAGAGCTATGCGATGATAATGACAATGACTTTCAAACATCTGATATTATGTCATCTCAAACATCAATTATCACATCGAGTAAAACCAAACCGCAAAACATTTTGAGAAAAAAATGTGGACCAAAAATAAGTAAAGAACGCGCCGATAATAACTACACTCTATTCAACAATTTTATTACAATTGAATTGATACAAACAATTGTCATTTTTTAATAATGATGCAAATAATTATTTGTTCAAAGAATATGTAATAAATAATAACTGAATTTAATGTAAATTATATTAATTAGCCGTTTGATTCGTTTTGAATGATTTCCTGTATTTAATTAGAGATAAATCCAATATTTTTCATAAGAAATAAAACGTATTTTAAATTATTAAAAACTTGTATAACTTCTTAAATGATTTGAATAAAACTTTTACTTAATAATATATTTTAATTTGACTCAAAGAGTAATACAAATAAATACAATTTGTTGTACGAGTAATAAAACTCAAAAATTGTGTAGATTTTAAGACAAAGTCCATGAAATTGAGTGCAAATATATTTTAAAAATTCAACACATTTGCCATTCATTGATATTTCAAAACAATGATAAACACAATTGCATACATTATAAGCATAATTTCTATTCAATTCTTATCATTCAATGCAATGCTATAAGTCTACAAAACATATGGTCAACATTGGCCGCCGCCGGTGTCAGTAAATGACGTTTAAATATAACCACATATTCCTATTTAAATAGGAATATGGGGATTAAAATATATAATACATAATTTATAAACGACATCTTTGCATTCAAAGTAAACAGCAAAACACAATACAGCGCATGTCATACACGGACACGTACACTACACTCCACTCATAGCACTAAACCATAGCATAGAATACTGTGTTAAAAGTTGGGATATTTTTTGTGATGTATACTAAAGATGTAACTTTTAGTCATTGCATAGCTTTCTCGCTTATGCTGCCATCTTACTCATGGAAGTTAAATGTATTAAATTACTGGTCGTTTATCTTCACCACGATATAAAAGGCCTGGGCAATTTAACCATATAATCAGACGGTTAAGGCTACTATTAAATTTATTATTATTGTTACTCTAAAACATGCATAAACTAAATGATATAATAATTTTGTTTAAAACTAATATTTTTCACAAAATATTCTGTATATTCTGTGCGATGGGATGTCTGTATCAATGCTACACAATATGTGACATATATTTCTCGTATAAAACAATAATATTTGTTAATTACGACAACTTTTTTGCCAAATAATAGTCTAATGTTGCAATGCATTCTTATGTAAAACCACAATAGTACTATATATCGTATACAAACTGTATTGTATATTTTTAAATTATTAAATTATTGTTATTTATAAATATTAAATAAAATATTTCATAAAATCTATTTAATTTAATATATAATTTATATTGTTTAGTATGACATTATGTTAATTTTTGATTTACTTATAACTTGCATTATTCAATATTCTAAGATATGTTTAGCAAAACACTATGAGTTATATTAAAATTGAATACGTTGAATAACATCAACATGTTTACTCTACATGCCGTTTTAAATTAACTAAAATAATAACTATTGTTTAAATTCTAAGTTAATAACATTATGCTAATTTCTCAATTAAGTATAACTTACATTATTGATCTGTCTAAGAAATGTCTGCAAAATACAATAAGTTGTATTAGAAATAAATAAGTTTAATAACATGTTTACATGACTTATTTAATTTATATTGTTATTATATTTATCATGTCAATATCCTTACAGCAAGTTTCCTAATTAAAAACTGTTTATTAATTTTAATATAATATTATATTTAATAAGTTCAATATATTTATTATTAGATTATTACATTAACTTATAATATATAAAAGAGATCATCAACATGGGTGTGGTACCAATAAGGTTCATTATGGTTATTTCTATTCTATCATGTTTGTTATTATAAAACTATAAATAGAAGTAAATATAACTTTTATATTATAAATAACATCAAGTTTTTATACATTAAGGCTATAATAAATTTATTTTAAAAACATGGATAAACTAAATAATATAATAATTATGTTTAAAACTAATCTTTTTTACAGAATATTCTACATATTCTGTGCGATGGGATGTCTGTATCAATGCTACACAATATGTGACATATATTTCTCGTATAAAACGACAACTTTTGTTAATTACGACAACGTTTCTGTCATCTCTTTCCCGGCGCTCACCATATGTTTGGACAAAATGGATGTCTTAAATAATCAATACATTAGACAATTGAATATCACTAATAATAAAGATGAGAGGATTTCAATGATGGATAGAGTGAACAGATTTTGCAGCAATTTTACAATTCAAGAACAGTTGGATGTATTGCTCAAGAAATACGATGACATAATAGGCATGTGTTTTATGGCAAACACAAAAAATATGAATGTTATCAATATTACAAATATCGATGCCTTTGATTTGTACACTGATTGCAATGATATCAGTCCCGTTCGGCAGACTATTGACTACCGATCGTATGTATAATTACTAATAACAATATTTTATGTAAAACAAATAATAAATTTTTATATAATACTTATTGATAATTAATATTCATATAATATAAAACATTTTCTTTTAAAACAGAATGTGTTTTACATTTATGTCTCAATCAAGCAAACAATCGGACCGTTTATTTCAAACAAACAATCATTACCACTACCGGGACTTCAAAGGCATGTTTGTGGCTAAAATACTGGTCACAGCACCGGCTGTACAGGTGGTGGTCCACCGACGGGACCAACAGATAGGGAGCAAGTATTGGCACCAATTTGTTGACTACCCTTTATATGACAGCACCGGCCAACTCGGACAGTCTTGCTATATTGACTACAGGCGCACAACCGTACACTCCCTGCCGGCCCCACACCAGACACAGTGTGTCGACTACAGCGACCGGCCGTACAAAACATTGTCCGGTTGTATACAGAGCTGTCGTGTGCGGGAGTTGACAAAGCGATGGCCGGGCAGTTGGCCCGGACACTACCTGGCCTACAACACCACGTCCAAACTTCGTGTTATAAATATTCACGATGCTGATTTGGATAGCATAGCACTGGACGCCCGCATTGGCATCATATGTAAGGGCCTGTGCGGGTACAGCGCCGGGTGTCGGCAGGAGTACTACGACACTCGCCTACATAAGCAAATATTGCCGGCGGACGGGTCTATAGTGTCGGTGACCACCCCCTCGACCCCAGACCTGGTCTACACACATACCCCCAAAATACTGTTTGAAGAGTTTGTCTCATATATGGCTTCGTATATCAGTCTATGGTTTGGTTTCTCTATTATATTGCTATCAAATGTTATTAATGTTTGTTATAATTATGTTTGCCATAAGTTTAGCATTTACTATTTGCTCGTCAAAAATATTTATCATAATCATTTTACTATAGTTCATAGAAATAGCATTATGATTAAATTATATCTGGGCGGTGCGCGCGTACAATCTATGGTTAATTCACCATAACTCTTATCAACACTCTAATTGACATCGTATACTGTAATTAATTTGTATAACAAGTAAATGCAGATTATGATAAATAATGATTAATTTCTTATTATATATTAAATTACTAAATCCATTTGTTATTTGTACCTTATACATTATTTAAAATATAATGATTTTTATATAACAAAACTGACAAGAACTGAATTTTTAATAGAAATTATTATTTAAGCAGTACACACAAATTAACGCAAGAATTGCAGAGACCTATCTGTGTAAATAAAAATAGCAAAATATTTATTTATAAAATAATGTTAAAAATTCAGTTTACAGCTAGTTTAAAACAAAACAATTCAAACGCATAATTGATTAACATTTGTACCTTTGACAAATAACACAAGTTGTTTTATTTTGCATTTTAAAAAATGAATTAGTGATATGAGGTTTTTTAAAGTAATGCTATATTGAAAGTTATCTATTTTAATTAAATCAAATATAATATATTATATTATTAGCACACAGTACACAATAAAGCAGTGTAGATTATAATTGTTAAATATTAACATATTTTAGCAATATTATTAAAATTATTAAAAACAATTTCATTAACTCTTAAGAAATGATAATTACTTAACAAAGTTAATGATAGACATATAATTGGATACAACGGCGTAAACATAAAATGCAAACTCAAGTGAACCCATTTTAAATAAGTTTAGACATGAAAAGCAGATATCGTGTGAACACAACCTCTCTATGAATGCCAAAAGTTTGATACGATTTCGGACTGAAATTCCCCGGCGTTTCAGATATGCGTACAAAAGAGGTAGAGATTTATGCGAAGGTGTTGTGAATCGAGTGGACATATAGTTCAGCATAAATACAACACCAAAGAGGATCACAAACAGGAAACCAGTGATAAATCGGATACCAAATGTAGTCTCCTTTGCAAATGTTAGATATAATAATAATTCAATGGCTGGAGTGCCCGCATAATACACTATAAACAATATTGGGTTATACAAAATATTATGATCATGAGCAATTTGCGCCACCAAATAGTGTTTGTCAATTGCTTTCATAAGTATTCTCTCGCTATTATATTGAATACAGATCTCAATCTCTCGATTAATTTCATTATATTTATATTTCAAATAAGTTGTGCTGATATACCAGATAAGAAATGCCATACAAACCATACCATAGAATTGAAACGTCCAAACAATGTTACAAATGGACCAGAATATGACCGATAGTATTGTAAAACCAGAATTGGGATCAAAATAAGCCTTAAACATAGACCACAATAGCATACCATTGGTTACAAACATAAGCGACCAAAATGTTTGCCGCAAATAATACTTTAACAGCCAATTGCTAATTAAATTGAATCTTTTATAATGATTACGATTCATTGGGAGTTTCAAACGATTATATTTTAGCTGGTATAGTAAATGAGCAAAGTGCATTTTGCCCATCATATCAAACCGTTGTATAACTATTCCAATGAATAGTATAACAAACGCCGATATACTCATCATTGCGGAGAATACTCGCGGATTACCAAACATATAGTTAGAGTCCGACAGAAATATTTTCATTTCACGCGTGTTTACCGCCGCCGAGAGGGCATACTTTACGCCCACTAATAATAGCACAAATCGGGCCATAAATAGCGGCAATTGTCGGCGTATGTCGTAAACGCCGTTCACGTAATCATCGAGTTTTAACGCAAATATTAAATATACGTTAAGAAACTTTACCATATCATCAGTGGCTTCAAAAGTTTGATTATTGTTTTCGATTGACTTATTTATGTTAAGCCTTATTTTATTAATCATGTTTACCATTTTCTCAATTATAAAACCGTATATTCTATATTATTTAAATATACAATTATTAATAGTTCTTATAATTATCAACAATCATTACATAACTTACTTTTTAGATTGAATGTTAAATGTTTATTTTTGTTTATCGCAAATTTCAAACATGTAATCATCAAAATCAGAGTTCTAGGTAATACTTTTAAAAATAACTTTTAATACATTTAATTATCTCTCAAATGATATCTAACCTTACTTTTCAAATATAATTTTTATTCAATATTTTAATAGTAGTGGAGTTATCAATATATTGATTTAATTTTTTTTTAATTGAAAACACTGTCACTTTATGTAGGATATTTTTTCGTATCAATGTATTATGCTCCATTTTAAAGTTTGCATTTATTGATTACTATTAGTGTGATCATCTGTAGGTTTAAGAATGGAGAACAAATAGGGAACACATATTTTATGTTAGATTTATGTAAATTAAAATATCGAGATTATTTAATAGCAGTGTGTTTAAGTAAATATGAATATAGGAATGCAGAAAGGAAACAACTCGTTCATTCATTCAATACTAAAAATCAATATATTTAATGGTTCAACCATGATGACTTTATAGTAAAGTTTATAGTGTATATTGTATATTAGTTACAAGTTGTTCCCTTTCTGCATTCCAGTAATCATATATTGTATTAAGTGGATAAAAATGGCAATTTTTAATCAAGAAAATGTTATGTCTTTCAAAATGTTTAGTACAGTATTTTATATACTGTATAAATAAATATTTACTAAATTTAATAAAATTCTTATAATTTTTTTTTACAATATATGGCAATTATTAATGTTAATTGCGGTATTATATATAATTATCTATAGCATGATTAACATCGCATGTGGCGAATGTGATATTGATTTTATTTAATTTGTTTAATTATAATAGTTTAAGGTGTTATGGGCACTGAGAGGGTTTACACATGTGGGTGCAATAGTACTGATACAAATATATAGATAAAAATATGTCAGGTCATGACAAACTATAGTTACTATGACTGCTACTGAAGTCTGATATATACTTACAAGACTTGTCTCAAATGTAGTACTTGTCCGACGGGAGGGAAGTAAGTCCACACCCCCTCCGGCCGAGCAATACTCATACAGTCTGTGTCCGTCTGCCGGCTCTCAGAATTAAGTATTTGACACAATATAATGAAAATGTAAATTATTTATTGAATTAAGATTGAAATAGGAAACTATACGTTAAGTCTTAATAAGTTCACTAAAAACTGTGTAATGAGCGGTCGCAAGGACTGTGGTTTATATACGTGGGGAGAGTAAAACTTAATATGGGGGAGAAAATAAGGTATAATTAAACATTGGTTCATCTATGTCTAAATGGAAGTGCATTTATAAACAAGGATCACACAGCGATGCTATACGTTAACCACTATTCGGGGAATGCATTAAAGATTTTTAATCTTTCACTATTATTATTTTGAGAATTTTAAATGTTTTTGACAACAATTAGTTCAATTTA